>QVOB01003574.1:0-27525 GCA_014839585.1 Pseudomyrmex concolor | reverse complement strand
ATGTATGAAAAGCCTAAAATTTGGATTTGTCGTTTGAATTATAGTTTTCATCTAATTCTGTTCTGTTCCCAAATCAGCAGCATCCATTTGAAAGCTCGTATCACGCTGCTGAGTGTCACGTGTGGATACCTGTTACAGAGACACGTGCCATTTGGAACACGATAATTTGGCGCATACTCGCAGGTAGAACAGAATGTGTTTGGGGCCGCGGCAGGTACACGTCTGCATCGAGAAGCAATCCTAAGGGACCGCCCTGTACCATCAATCAATAGATATTCATCCCCATCGAACGGCGCGGATGTATTGTCGATACTGCTAGGTGCATTCAATTGCACTGTGGGACAGGCAGGTTGCACTGTTGCCACTGATGTGCCGCGACGGAATTGAAAAGACCATTGACGTTGTGTCAAGCACAGGTCAGTCTCTTTTTGTTGCGATTTGTCTTGCCCGCAATGCGATCCCGCTCGAAAATGTATTATTTAATTTCGACGAGAGCGAAGATATTTAATATATTTTGATAAACATTTTAAAAATCGAATATAGCAAACTTTGTCTTAATGTTATTAAAAAAATTAAAGAAATCAGATCAATATATGTACTTTGCATAATATCTGATAAATCAACTTTTCTAATTTTCGAATTGTTTTTCATAGAACGTTATCTTGTCGTCATAAATTTTTAATTTCCATGAGAGGAAAAATTGATATTTCATCTGTATGTGATGCAATCCCATCCTAGAGCATCCTAGATGAGTTTTCAAACTGAATTTAATTTAATTCAAATTATTACGCGTATTAATTTACACGTTTCAAATAAGAGAAAAAATATTTTTGCACTAACATCTAGCACATTGGTTCGACCGAATTAATCTTCGCCAGTTACTACATGAGCTGAGAAATTTGTTGTTCATAAATTTTAATTTAATTAAAATCTTTAGATGAATATTCGACACATGTAGCCCATTATCTTAAATAACGGTTTTACTCGTGATATTATGGCGCTTAGCAAAGGATATTAGGCGGCAGGACTTTAATTGTGAATTATTGATTCGTTCGCGCGAACGTTCGGGAGCTCGTAACAGTTTCCCGGGGTCCGAACCCCTTCTCTGAGACGTCTAATTAATTAACGGTCACATTCGCGCATAATAATTAGTGAGTGCATGCGAAGCCAAAAGATTGTCGGCGTTGCATCACGTTGGGGCATTGCGCGCACGACAACGAAGAGGTGAAAAGGGGAGTAAGACGATGGGGGTCGGTTTCACCGCGGAGCGTCACGCTGAGCAAAACTTTATATATATATGTGTGTGTGTGTGTATGCGTTTCAGACTTAATTAGGTTACGCGGCGAAACCGGGACCAAGTTCACACACCTCATTAGAAATTCTAGTGACCCGTTTCGTTTTAATGCACATATCCTGTTCTCCATCCGCCGGATTTCTTCCCAGATCACGCCCCTTTCTTCGCGCATTAATCTCATCGTTCGAGTCTTACGTGTCTTTTATTATTTTTATTCATGTAAACTTCTAATACTATTCGCGAGCTGGGAAAACTAATTATTACACTCAACTCACACACACACACACACACAACATAGCCGCTTTAAGATTGAGAACAAAATAATTTGATATTTCATTTACTCTTCAATTGATTAATAACTGTATCACTTTATTTTACTCTATATAAAAAACAATATTATTAAAAAAGGAAATGTGTACAAAAGAAAAGTAAGAAAACACAGTTCGCGTCGAAAAAAAATCGTTCTGTTGCCGCTCTTCGTGGAACTATAAAACGCAAAGTTGATTACATCTGAATATTCGTCGAGGTTTCAACATTACGCGCCGATGCAGAACATGATACACGTCGCTGATGTGTATCCGCGAGACATACACGTCAGCTATATACCATTACAGCATTTACATGAAAGCAGCCTATTCTAATTATAAAGCTTTGCGCGCATTATTCGCGCAAGGGGGGGGAGCGCGACGTTACTCTCGCAAGAACGGTGAAATAATCAAGTTAGTTTCTTTCTCTCTCTCTATGGGGCCTCATGCAAATTGAACCCTGCTACTGTATCAGCATCAGCTGTCTTAAAAGAAACTCGCGACGACGGCTGTAGCACGAACTGGAAGGTCTCACGCTGTCTGATTAATTCACTCCCGTTAATGGCGATATTTATTACTCGTCCACGTTCGCGCGTTAGACATGGCTAGAGAATTAGAAGCGAGTTTTTCGCACACAATTACGGTTGAAAATGCCGACGCATCTCTAAGCGCGTTCGCTTTTTTCTTTTTTTAAATCGTTTTGTTTTTGTCCAATAAATACGAGAAAAATATAACGAACTTTTGTTCGATGTCGTTCGCGATACGACCGATAGAGAGAAAAAAGTTTTAATTGAACTATAAAAGTATACTCCTCGTTTCCAAATTAATGATTAGCGCGATGACGCGCGGGAGACTCTTCGATCAGCCGCTTACTTCGTAATTGCGTACAATCAGCGGTTTCTGGAGGAACGAGCGGCTTAACGAACCACCCCTTTGTCGCTCTCCGCGCACTTTGGATTGTGGCTCGATAGTTAGACCGGCCGTAATAACAGTTAAAAAAAAAAAAGAAAAAAAAAGAAAACTCTTGAATATTACTCGGCATGAATCCTATCCGCCGATAGTGATTCGTACGAATTGCGATTTAATAGTGTCAAGGAGCGACGGTGGTATGCGCGACGGGAGATCGGACGTTTTGTTCCTCCAGAAATCTTATCGAGAACCATAATCCCGCGGGGTGGCGGCGGCGCGCAGAGCCGGAGTCCTTTAATAACGTAATTAGCTCGGAGGAGATCTAGAATTTCTGTGGCGGATCGGGAATAAATTAATGCAATTATCCCTGTGCGGCCCGTGACTCAGCGACGTGGAAGGGGACGGAAGAGAGAAAAAGTCCTTCGCTCTTTTCTTTTCTCTCGCGATTCTCCGACGGAAGCCGGAGTTTTGTCTTCGACATCCTGTTGGATATTTATATATTTACTCCCGCTTGCTTTCTTTAATCTTTTATACTTTTGTACACAATATCTAGATTCATAGAAAATTCATTAAACTTCACATTTATTTTGATAGTATATATTTCTTTTTTTGAATGTATACATTTTTTCAAATCACATAATTAAACACGAGTCTGTAAACACGCGGATGTCTGCTTTCTCGAGCTCTTCTCAAGCAACTTTTCTCCGTCATGTACCTGTGCATGTAATACTTAATGCTTGAATATCGTGCTGCTTTTCTCCTCTCCTTAATGTAAACGAATGAAAACTGGTAAATATACACAGAGCAATTACTCATCTTTGACTCGTGTCAAGCGAAGTTAATGTCGCGCGCGCACGTTGAAATGCAAGCATCAGTAGATTTTACGTCTCTTCGCGCGAACGTCGTGTGTCGACGGGACGTGACCTCGCACGAATTAACAACCCGTATGTTGAAAAAAAATTTTCTCACATGTTTCGCGTGACACAAAAGAAATGCATGGCAGATAGAAAATACTCGCGACGGGACGTTGTCGCTCGAAGGAGCTCATCTTCCGTCATTCTTCCGTAATCGCGGTACTACTTACCGTGCTTTGTATTCTCGGGCACGAATGAGTACAAGTATGCAAATCAGATGAAAAGCGAACTATAATCGTGAACTGAGCGACATATCCGGATCTTTGTACGTACAAGATATATACGTTTTATTGTATTTCGTTCTTATTTTATTTATATTTTAAGTTTCTTATTTAATTTATTTACTTTTTTTCATTTATTTACAGCAACTTTATGCTTAAAAATTTATGCTGTTGCGCACACATTCTGTCTCTAATAAAAAATTCTCAAAAACTAAAAAAGTTCTAAAAATAAAAATTTATTATATATTAATTATTGTCGACTTTATAGTCGACAATAATTAATATATAATAAATTTTAAAAACAAATTAAAATAAATTTTAAACTACTCGACTAGTTATATTCCGATTCTTTAGACTGCATATTTGAAACATTACGAATCTAATTACATATATTTTTTAATAACAATTCTAACATAGAATATATGTGCTGTATAAATAAATGTTATCGATAATAATGCGTCATCGCATACACGTAGGAAATCTCAACACATTCTCATCTGTCGTGCGTTCACAATTCTAAAGAAAACGTTCCAATGATGGTCGCACAAGGGACCCATTAGGCGAGTCGGTCCCGAAAAAGAAAAAAACGACACATTGTGACGCGATGTGTGCGTAAGGGGGATCGTGCCGTGGGACTAGAACAAAGCATCTCGATAAAAACTAGGCATGAATCCGGGGCCCCGAAGGAGAAGGCAGTGAAGGGGAGGAAAGCGGGCCAGTGGGGGCCTAACGCTTCCGACTCTACTTTCAGTTCTGCACGCGTAGTCGAAAACCACGTTTCCGCCCGGTTCCTTCGCTCTCCGCTCTTGTGGCATATTCGCTTCGCGATGAGTTTACAGATACCTATATAATGTAGATATATCGTTAAATTTATCAGTAAGTAATGGAGAACGGGAGAGGGAAAAAGTTGCGGGAATATCGAGTGCTAGGAATATCGAGACAATAACATTGTGTTATGTGTGCCACGTTTTTATTAAATTAAAAAAAGTGCAAGATATAATAAGTATTTCATAGAATGCGAGCTCGCGATACTTGTGTGTGTGTGTGTGTGAGAGAGAGAGAAAAACACGTTTTGAAATTTTCATATATCGTTTTTCTTCTCTCTACGTCTCTCAGATATATCTGAGATAAGAAACAAGAAAAATACTCTTGCGCTCGTGGAGTTAGATCTCCAAGCGTCTGCCCGATCTCTTGTGCGTGCGGCGTATCCACCTGGATACGGGAAGGAGATTCCCTACGCCGCGGCGCGAGCATATCACAGAATGGAAAAGTGAGAAGAGGGTGGCGTATGGATTCGCTCAGGGCTTGTTCCGAGGGCAAAGTTAGGACGGTTTGGAAATGATGAAAAAGCTTCTTGCGTCACTGTCAGCCGCCGCCGGTCGTATTATCTCTCTTCCTTCCCTTCCCCGCCACCCCCGTTGCCCTCGCCGGCTTTGCCTCCTCGTCGCCGTGTGCCGAAGAACTTGGGGCCCCGTTCTATCCATCTTAATATTATTATTTCATTCCGCGAGCTCGGTTTTTTCAGGACATCTTTGTCTCTCTTTTTCTTTTGCTTTTTCTCTCTCTCTCGCTTCTCGACGACCTAATCGTGCGATCCGCGCGCACGAGACTTCGACCTCCGTGTTTCTCCCTCTCCCCTTGTGAAAACCGCCTTCCGTCCTTCCCTGCTTCCGAGACCGATCCACTCGCCCCCGTCACCGGCATCCTCCACCTTCCGGAGCACCATCACTTACGGATCAATAGGGTATGGAAGATAAACGCACCTAGTGGGGATCTACGGGGAGAGGAAGAGGGTTGGGTTGGAGATGACGCGCCACCGTGGGTGGGACAACGGCGGAAATGGGAGAAAGGAAGGGCGAAATGGTACCTACGCGAAAGTCCCGGTTGTTTTGTGTCAACGAGAGATAACGGGGAATTTTGTTGCCGCAATTTCTTTGTCGAAATTGTGGCGCTAAACGACGCAGCTTTCGAAAATTCGACCAACAGCGGACATCTCTTGTCTTGTTTCATCGAACGCGATCCGCGCGTTGTCCGATAAATTATAGAATCGACGAAACAAAAATTTGTATGGTATCCTTTGTAATTTAAACTTCTATCTTTGCAGAAAAATAACGAATTATGTGCGTTGACATTAGAAAAGGGGACGAACTTTCTTTCTCTTCTTCCGAAACCGTGAACTTTAAAATTCATGAAATTTTACCGAGCGTAAGTCTACATAAGTAAAATAAATATATTTCGTCACGTTGCAAATCTTGCGATCTGTCGCGGCGCTATATATCTCGCACGGTAACACGACGGAAGAGAAGGCGTTATTCAACGTCATTTCTTTTATCGATAAACGAGATGAAGTCGGGAGTTCTCTTCTCGAAAGAGGAAATCGTTAGGAGAGCGACATGCAAATTCGTTCGAAACTTTTGCCCACCTCCAACTCTAGTACCCTCTAGGCAAGAAAAGCGGGACACAGAAGGACGGCAGAGAGGAGGGGAGAGGAGGGGAGGGAGAAAGGCGGATGCGACCCTCGAAGAAGACGAAGGAGTCAGGGAGGAGAAAAAGAAGAACAAGAGATGGGAAGAAGGCGGGAGTTTTCTGTTCCTGGCTCTTGGCGATTTATGCGAGCCCGAAATCGCGCGACCCCCGCGCAGAAATGAAACGTCGCGAGGAAAAAGGGTAGAAAGCGTGGGAGAGAGAGAGAGAGAGAGAGAGAGGTGGTCGGTATGATGGTACGTGAAGGCGAACAAGCGGTGGATTTTCTACGTGAGGTGCTTTCGCATGACCTCGTTGTCGCGAGAAAAATCGAGAATACGGCCGGAATCCGAGAGAAGGTTGGAACGTCGTCGCATCCGTGCAAAGAGAGTTTCGATGATACCAAAAGGCCAAGATTCGAACACACACAAAGATGTGGTTCTCTACTGCAGAGATTTTACACCTATTCTTTAATTGGTCATATACGAGTATATATGATTGTTGCAGAAAATTTTGCAACTATATGTCAAAGATGAAACATATATATATTTATTAACAAACATATATTTTCGTACGTATTATTTAGTTCTTATTACACGTGTGTACTTATCAACTTTTCATATAACGCGGCGAATTACACAAACACAGTATAGAAGTTTTTTCGTTGCTTTATTTTACCGGGATATCTCGAAAGCAACGACTCGTAACTCCGCGCCAATAATTCCGCTACAAGTACACCGATAAATGCGAAAGCAGTGCGCGGTTTCCGATCTTCCGACGGTGCGGCCGAATTACATCGGGTCATTTTTCAAGTCTCGGGGGAATTTTTATCGCGTTGTGACGCATCCGGCCGCACACGCCATATTTCTTCAACCATCCGATAGATTCTAAAACCTGGTTCTGAAAAATATTGTCGTGAACAAATAAAAAGAAAAGAAAAAAAAACAAAATAAAATTAAAGCGAGACACATATCTACGCAACGTTTGGTTCGCCCGGTTTCCGATCGCCGCAATTGCCATATATCGCATTGCGTCGTCTATTGTTCTCCTTTATTCCGCCCACTTTTTCCACCCGTTCTCCCGTTCTGTCGTTCCGTCTCGTTCTATATCTCGTCTTTCTTTTCGCCGTCTCTCTTTAATCGGCCGCGTGCCGCCGACGGAGGGACGATATGGCAATATGCGAAGCGAGCCCAAGTCCGTTTAATATCGTAGATCGAGGCACAAATGAATATTCATTAAACACATTTTTCCGATTTTAATTACATCCCCTAAGCGGATCTGGCTCGAGCTTACGCAGCACGTTTCTCCTGTTTCCCTCCTCGCGTTTTCGTTCTGTTTCCATCTCCGTCTCTCTTTCCCTGTATCTCTTTCTTCTGTCTCGTTCTCTTTTTCTCTGAACCGCCTCTGCTGTTTTCCCTGCGAACTTTGCTATTCTCTCTCTCTCTCTCTCTCTCTCTCTCTCTCTTTCGATCCGCGCGCTTTTTAATGAAATCCCTATGGTATAGGAGCAACGAACACCATTATTAATATCACCGGTCTATCTTTGAGCACAAAGAATTACTTTGTTATTAATTCCAATGTTCAGCCCCTTCTTCCACCATCACCGCAATGTTCGCGTCGCTGTCATACGAAATTAACATGTGGTAGTGTATTGTGTTGAAATATTTGCTTCGTCTTGACGACGCGCTTCGTGATATCACACAGTCGAAATTTAATTTAAATACACAGAGCGCGGTTTTCGCGCTCACAAAATCTCACGCACGCGCTTACTTCGGTCTTTTAATGTTTAATTGCAGCCCGGCTTTTTAATACGCTTTTATTAAAACAATACATATGCGCGTAGCGAAGCGTTTTCTAGAATCCTTTTTTAATCGAAAGAAAAAGTAAAAACTCTAATGTTTTACTTTGTGATCTTTGTCTACGAAGGACATACGTAATTAATTTATGAAAATGTACATCTTCAGTTTAAGACATACATATTAAAAAAAAAAATCTCGGTAAGTAAGAACACAAAATGCGATCGGAAGCTCTTCTTGTTACGGCCATACACAGACTTCCTTAGGGCAGGCGACTGTTTTACTCGCTCTGGATTTTTCTTTCTCTTTCTTTCTTTCTCTTCTTTCGGCTCCAGACACCCTCGAATTTTTCTTTATGCTCTACCTCCCCCTCCCACACGTCCTCACCCTTGTCGCGAATCGCGCACACATGACGCGATGGCGAACAGCGAATGTACGACGCATGCGCTCCGGCATATTTTTTCTTCTTTTACGACATCTCCCACCCCCCCATTCCGCCTCTTATAAGGCGAGGGGTGGCTTGTGGCCGGGAGTACGGGTCGGAGAAGGAAGGGTGTTGCCACTGGCAACGCTAACGAGCTCCATGAGCGTCGTCAGATAGAGCAACACACCACTATGGTATATCCTCGTGCCATCATCTCGTCTGCCTCCGCAGATTCCTGTCAGGTTTCCACCATATACATCGGCACTGTTAGCAAATCTCAGAAAGTTATACGCTTGTAATATTATTGATTATATGTGTAATCAAAGGCGTTGAAGACATCAATCAAAAGACGCATGATTTTAAGACTGTTTTTGGCCGATTGATATTTATCTCAATTGCGAAATTTTCTATTCTTAGAGAAATAAAAATTTATACGTATAATTTAATAATTGTAAACAATAAACTACATACAGAAGAATATCAAACACTGTTCAGATAACGATTACGTATTTTACGTATTGTAAACCGTAAAGTAAACGTAGTTCCTTTCTTTCTCTATTTAATAAAAAATATCTGGTGCTATATATGTAATTGTATATTAGTTCAAGATCCAATCAACAACATTTATACATATTTACATTTTAACAAATAAAACAGAAATAGAACACTAAAGAGACAAGACTTTTATTTCAGCAGATTACACAAAAGAATGACGATTTTTTACTTTTGAGAAGATCAGTGGAACGAGGTTCGCACCGTTAGGGATGAATCAGCGGGAGGTTTGTCGACCACGACGGACCGCGGAGGGTTGCCGCCGGAGTGGGAAGGCAATTACGTAATCAAGTAATTAGTCCCTGACCTCAGATAACAGGTTTCCTCGTAGAGTTCAACCGTCTCCATTTTCCTCGCAATTTCCTTCGAGTTCCTTTACTTTTGTGTACATACCAACGTCTTTAATTCATCGGCAACTTTTATGTATACAAAGTATAAATAAAGAGCAATAAGGAAAAATCGATAAATAATTCTTTGCAATATTAGAAATATTATTCCAATCTCTATTAGAATAATTATTCGCAGTTTACTGTAATGTAATTATTACCTTTGAGTATTGCCAAATAGTTATTAAAAAAAAACACGTAAATAAAAACTTTAAATTAGAAAAATTTATTCAAATAAAACTATTTGTTAATTAATATTTGTATCGTTGACATTTTATTTTCTTTGACATACGTGTGTAAAATGCTTTGTGTCTTGTGTAATTTGTCGTTGAGTGTAGAAAATGTCACGGACAGTTTTTCGTACACCGGAGAGTCACGAGGGCGAGGGTAACATTATGAGCGGCGAACTGATGTCGGCGAAGGCAGTCAGAGGAGGCCGAGCGAACCTTACTTATTGCTATATTTTAATATAACGACGGCATAAGAACGCCCCTCCCAAGCCGTAACGTTTATTCCGATGCCATCCACTCTCGTTCGTCTCCGTAATCCCTTTGCGGTTTCGCATTAATATTCCGCGCACAATGTACAAGCCGCCACGTGTATTAGTGCACGCTCGTGATATACGAAACACCTGCGGCGTGATCAATTTTATACGGAATCGGCGAGCTCTCTTTGCTCAAGGAAAAAAAAATCATCAAACGCTCGTCGAAAGTTCACATTGCGCGCGTTCTTCGTTTCGCGAACTGTTTAACATTTAAACAATAATTTTTCACAAAGTTTTTAACACAGTACGAAGAAAAAAACTCGAATATACTGTTATGAAAACATATCTACGTTTTTGTTAATTAAATTACATGATGTAAGTAAAAGACAGTTTAAAAAAAAAAACCTGTAACAATAAAATCAATAAAAACTACAGTCGAAAACGCCACTAGAGCGTACGAATGCTAAACAAATATGAATAAATAAATCTTGATTACGCTATTGATTTTCTACCGGCGTTTTTACAAGATATATCAGTTCTCTCTCTTTCTTTCAAAAGAGAAAGAGAAAAGGGGAAGAAAGATGCAAGTTCGGGATGAAAACGGAAGAACAGAGGAGAGTTGCGAAGAATGATCAACAAAATGTGAAACGAGTCACAGGCAACGGGATGTTCTCTCACGATTATTGTCAGTTATATACGTACATAAAAAACGCTTTTTTTCTCTTTTTTTTTTATTTCTCCTCTCTTTGTCTCTTCTTCTTTTTCCGCCTTCTTTCTATATCAGTCGACGCTCTTCTCACCGCCTTCATTACCCTTGACGGATAATGCCGGCATGGATACAATAATGACTCCGCACAAAGTACAATATGATATTTTCTTTTGCTAAATTATTAGCATACCTCACTCTTCAGGTCTTTGCTTCACCGGTAAGAAACCGCCTGACCCCTCCTCGTTTCACTTCTCTTTTTCCGCGAGTATTTAATGTTTTCTATTCCACATTTAACGTACTTTTTAAATGTTCGAAGATATGAGTATCATTATGCGTTTCAATTGTCTCGTTTGTGTTAAATTTACTAGAAAAAAATTTTATCTCGAATAACTTTGATATTTTTAAAAATAAAAGCGACATTATTATTAGTTTTGCTCTACGATTTAAAAATAAAAAAAAACTAAAATTTTCATTCAAATTTCGAGTGTAAGATACGTTTTCAAGAAGATTCCGGCCGAGTTCACGATAATAGGATCAATGACGTGAATATATCATCTGAGAAACGCGAACGCGCGCGCTCGCAAAACGATAAGAACATTTTCCATTGCCGTAATATTTGCCGGAGTTATTTTCACAACCGGACAATGACTGAGGCAATTCACGCGGAAACTAGAGACACAAACAATCTGGCACGCTCGCGGGATGATAAATGTTTTCGCTTCGCGGCCACCGCCAACGCCGAATGTAGTGCTTTGAAATCCAATTCTCATAATGCACGCCGGCTGCGCATATCTCTCCATTCAGAGACTCCGATGTTCGTCATTTCCTTGTCCGACCGATAGAAGAGATAAAAAAAGAACAATTCGCGGACGCGAGAGATTTGCCGCAAGTGCAAAATCTAAACAAATCCAAAGGCAGTGAATTTCACGTTTCGAAGAAGTTTGCTTGTCGCATTGTCTCATTTCTTGTTTTGAAAAAAAAAAAAGAAAAAAAAAGAAAATTGCAAAGCATGTATGCAAAGCGTGGGTCCTCTTTCAGTCGCATTGCCGGCGATTGAAACGCACCGAGACGCTCCATCTCCATGGAGAAGGCGTCGGAGAGATATTAGGGTTCCTCCACCTCTAAATGGAAAGGTTCTTCCATTATTGGAAAGAAAGATCTTGAAAGAGAGATATCTACTTTGTTTACGTCTGTTTGATATATATATTTAAAGAATGTGTACCCCATTTTTCTTATGTACCTAATATTTAATTAACAATTTTTTTTTTACAACGATTGTCCGAGAGTTTTTGTGCAAAAGAAAACTCTCTTACGTAATTAACATTTCTAAAGTCAATGCATACTCGTTCGGTACATAGTTTCGCAAATGCACATTTGCAAGCGCGAAACACGTATGCACATACACGAAGAGCCATACCATGAAATAATCCCCTATGCCGGCTTATTGATCAGATCACAAGTCGTTGGAACATGCTACCCAATTCCGACCACCACACCCACCGCCCACTCTTCAGGAACGAGGCATTTTTATTCGTGCACAGTCTCACCCTCGTCGCTCCTTCCATCTCGCCTCACCTCATCGCACCTCCCTTCTCTCTCCGTGCAACCCCTCGCGCGGGGACATTAGGGGTTGGCAAAATCATGGGAGCGCCATTTTTTATCCCACTTTGAACTGCGTCAAAGAATAGCAGCGGACAAAATCATTAATAATAAACTGCAATGTTATATCTGAAAAAGAAAGAGAAACAAGAGAGAGAAAGAAAAGTATGTTTTGCAATGTGAAAAAATGAGGCGGTACTCAAACATTAATAAAATATTGATGAACAAAGAGTATTGTTACAAAAGTGCGTATATGTTTATCCCTTTTGTGAAATAGTAATCTAGTTAAATTTTAAATATCGATCTTTGGTCGATTCCAAAGATTTTTACTGTTTTGTTCTATATATATATTTATAACATGTACATATATTTATACCGCGCCACCCTCCTTCTTTCTTTCCCTCTATTTATTCAAGCAGTTCTCGTGCTCGGTCAGGAGCTCGAGGGTGAATTCAGCGTTGTTGCTGCTGTTACCGAAGGAAGAGGACTTTCGATGTTTCGCCGGAGAAGGCCGGAGCGAAAAACCAAGCGGGACGGAGAATGACTAGTAGAGAGTTGGTTAAATAAGGAACAAAAATAAATAGGAAGAGAAGAAAAGAGCTCGTTAGGGGGTCTCCTTGCGCGAGTTTCCGAGTACTCAAAAACTATCCAACCAAACCTTCCCTATTTTGCATCCCGCTCTCTTTCTCTCTCTCTCTCTCTCTCTCTTTCCTCTTCTCTTCTTTCCTTTTTCCGATGTGTCTCTTTCTATATCGCGCGCGTATATAGTTTCCACGTGCGACTTTTCGATCTTGTCTCACGACCAGAATGGCGACGACAAAGCACATAATCAATAGTTGATCCGCGTAGTAACATAAGAAAAATTTAAAAAAAAAACTAATGTAATATAATTAATATAAAAAAACGCTGAATATTTATTATACAAAAATTGTTCGAAGATATACAGATATGCCTCGAGTATTTGCCGCGTATTTGCCGCATGTTTCCCTCAATATCTCTCTGCGAGTCATACATACTAATTTCTAGAAGTGCTTCGCAGAAAGCCTAGGCCAAGTACTTCGCAGAGAGATATTAAGGGAAACATGCGGCAAATACGCGGCAAATACGCGAGGCACTACTATATCACGTTTCAATTTGCAATCTTTATGTTAGTAAGCTTTTTTTTTCTTAAACCTGTACATTACACGATATATACGAGGCTACCTATCAAAAAGTAAGGAATAGGAGGAAGGAGGGCGCAATGATGACACGGCTACTGACGTTGACATTGTATTAAAGACGCGAATGGATTTGTTTGTTAAGAAAGATTCTTTCGTTCGTCGCGTCTATTCTGTTGCTCGAAATCGCGACACCGGTAATTGCTACTGGCTATGTTAAATATTAACGGAGTAATTTTTTCGTAAGATAGCTGGTCCATTTTTCTATTGGCCAAAAGATAGCCAATCGTTTCATCGAAAAAGACAGAAAGGAAAGAAGGAAGGAAGGAAGGAAGGAAAATAGGAAGGAAGCAAGCATCCAAGATCGTCACCCTCAATGGAAGGGTAGGGCAGTTTCTGTCAAGGGCTTTCGCAAGTTAACGGGGTTTCGCTGTTCCCCGAGTTGGAACATGCAGGTGGACGGAGGAGGTCGGAAGGGACGGTTTAGCGAGTTACGAGCAATTGCCCACCGCCATTCTGCGCCGTCGCTTCGTTCTTTAATCGTCTGGCCCTTTCTGCCCATCGTTGAGATCCCTTTCTACCTCCTTGCATGAAGGGTAGCGCTCGATAGGAACCGGGAAAATTGCGTGATTAACCGAAACCGTCTCCCGGGCTCATCAACACGCTTCTGCGACCACAAGGATCGGGCTCTGCCTACGAGCTCTATGTGGTCGCCGTTCTAAAAGACGGGAGATCTTTTTCGACGCTCTCTTTCTCTCCTTTTCTATGTTTTCCGGTGGGGTGAGCTTGGTCGTTTGTAAATCGTCCAATCGTCGTCGGCGGACCGCACATCGTGTTCCTGGTTTTATTGCCGGCGACGTAACTTATTGGCCGACCACTGAAGATTGTTGTGGGATTAAGGGGCTGGTAATCTACTGCGTTCTTTTTACAATGTCGAAGTGCGGTGCGAATAATATCGGCTATCGCTTCAAATTCATTTCGAGTATTTCGGATAATTTTCTTTCTAACTACAGATCATATGTATGTTCTAAACGTGCTTGTTGCATGTTTCTTATACATATATGATATATTTAATGTATTTATAAATATATTAAAATAATCGTATAATTATAAATATAAACATATTTATTTAATGTATTTATAAATATTATATATACATGTATGTGTGACGAACGTCTTCGTAAACGAGAAGAGCGCGGTATTTCGTGGGAAATCTTGTTTTAATCCGGAAATAATTATCTAGAGACAAGAATATCGATTACATTCGTTTCTTAGCTCCTTCTTCTTTTCTCCCATTCAAATCTGATGGAGATCGAATTATCTGACAGTCGCGAAATTACGCGAGCAGACTCAGCGTAAGCAGCGAAACGATAGACGAGGATTAATACGGATAATTCGCGGTTGATTGGCTCAATTAAAAACGTCCTGCTCTTCTCTCTCTCTCTCTCTCTCTCTCCTCTTCTAGCGCTTGAGGGGACTTGTCCCAGAGCGCAGAATAAATAACGCTTTCTCTCTCTCTTTCTCTCTCTTCTTGCGATTCTAAACGACTCTAGAACGAATCTCCAGCTTTTTGCCGTTAGAAAACAAACGACAACATAAAAAAAGCGATGTATTTTTCTTTGAACGATGTGTATCATTTTATACGTGCGTTTTCACAAATTATTAGTGACTGAAAAAATTAGTTACTTTATGAGATAATAAAAAATAGAGCTTTCAACGTATAATTAATCCTCATGTCGAGAAAATAAAAGTATATTTTACGTCTACATATATTTTACGTCTACATAAGTATATTTTACGTCTACATAAGTATATTTTACGTCTACATAAAAGTATATTTTACGTCTATATATTTTATGTCTACAAAGTTTTATCAATAGGCAATACCTAATGACTTTTTTTTGTAATAGAAAAGTAATGTAATCCGACCTACGCGCGGGGCACATTAACCGGAAGACGCACTGTGAAATATCCTGCTGTATCGTGGGTTGTCCTAATTGTCTCTCAGCAGCCACGGTATATACAGGCTAAAGGTTTTTTTAGGCTTGTCTCTTTTGTACAAACAAAATTATATCCCGATCTGTCATCGAGGAGCGAGTTTCGAGTTTCATTGGGCGATCAATATCATAATCAAGAAAATTCACAATTTTCAGTACTGAAAAATATAAACGACAACGGTTTTAATTTTGATTTTATTTGTCAATAATTGTATATCTTATTATTTGCATAAAATATTATTTTTATTATTTTTATTTGAAATATATAAGTTATATCATTTAGCTGTCATCGATTCTTGTTATCTGAAAATATTAATGCCGAAAAGTCTCGGCTTAGCATTCCTTGAGAATTTGCATTGGGCCATCTGCATTGATAAAATCTACGATCGATCAAATCGACCGTACGTCGTTAATATTATTGATCAATCGTAGTAGATAACAATTTAACAGTTAGAAGAAGAGGTAACGAATCTTGGTTGCTAATTCGATATCCCATTTCGATAATTGGGACCGAGTCCGAGTTGTTTACTTTCAAACGAGCGAGACGTCCTTTACCGAAATGACGTTAATTAGGCTGCCTCTGGCTGAAGGTTGACTCTGCTCCGATTATATCCTATCTCTTGAAAGAAAGTGCTTTATATATAAAAGCTGTCGCCATTATGACTTCCCGCATTAATAATCGGAGTCGATCAAACCTCGTTCGCCTTCACATTAAATTGAGACCGATTATCTGCTCTCCTTTCGTATTCCATCGTATACTCTATCCTTTCGACAGTAAAAAATAAAAAGAAACTCTCCTCTAATAACCGCGGAAAGCAAACCTTGAAATAAAATCTGCATGAGTTTTAGTCTTTGACATTGAAACATTATGATTATTTTGTTACAGAAATATTCTCCATAATTACATTATACATTTTATTTTGTTCTTATCTTATTATTTTTTGGTCGAGTTTCAAATCGGTTACCAAAAGATAGATCGATTTATTTATTGGTTGGTCACTCTGAGTTTGACTCACCGATCAAAGGAGTCGACCATGTAACGGTCTGCTAAATAGTGTATGACAAAGTCTTAATATAGTGTCCGCCCCGAATAAAGAAAAGCAAGAGCTTTCCAAGAGAAAGGCAAAGGCTAAGGAAGAGAAGTGTGAGGACGGGAAGAATAATCGGGTCTTGTAGCGCGAAGTGAACCATAAACGAGGCAATCTGCCGGAATCCCGAAGAACGATCGGCGATGTTTCAGAACCGGATCGGCGGCAAGTCGTCTGGAAGATCGTCTAAAAAGGGTCAAACGAGGAGACTGACGCCCGTGTCTCGAACGTGTACACAAAAGCGATCTACGCTAGGTACTTTAAGTACTTTATACTAGATTCATATACACACACACACACACACACGCTAATGGACGTTGATCAACCGTGAGAACGTTTCTTAATAGAGCTCGGGGATTCCTCGCATTTAATTGATCCTACGAGTTAATTTGGACATCAGAAAAAAATAAAAAAAAAACAGGAAATCCTCCCGTACATGTTCGCGTGGCTTCTTTCGTTCCTAACGATCGATCTCTCGTCGACCGGACGGCGGCAGGTAAAGATGCAAACGCGAATCGAGATCGTGGATGTATTTAATAAGGTTTCGGCCACCTGGCTCCCCGCATATATATCTTGCGCGTTTAAGATTAATTCGCGATAACGATTATTCACACTCTAATATTTGAGAAAAAAGCAGGTAACATCATCGCGCGTCGAAATTAAGACATGGATAATTAAAAGAAACAAAAAATCAAATCATCTCGATCGAGAAAAAATTTCACAAAATAGTGCATTACAACGTTTAATATGCTGAACGATTTATTGCACTTTTTAAACTTCTCCCGACGTTTTTGCGTCTTGCTTCTTTTTTTTCTCGGAACATTACCTCGAAGGGATAAGCGCGACACCGAAATGGACAAAGTGCCAGGCTCTTTTTTTTATTCGCTCGGTCGGAATTAGCGAAGGTATCAGAAACCGCTCATCATTCAAGTTCCCTGATCTTGAAGAGCGATCGGCATAGTAGAAAAAGATGTCGTAGTCGGGCATCGAGCAGCGGACAGAAGCAGGCCCGGTGTCGGTCGAGCGATCTGCCCGCAGGATGCATGTGGACATGGCAGTAGCAGGTGGTCCTACCACGATATAATGGTTAGGTTAGGTTAGGTTGTGTGTATGTACGTGTGCAACGACGGCGGATGATACCGCATGTGTGCGCGGCGCACCCACGTGTCGCTTATATATGCGGCCGCGATGTAGCGTGCTCATCCGGCGCGCCACATTGCAACATACGAGACCGACAGAAACGGATAAGGACGTGCAGTCGGTCTCTGATACGACGTAATCCTTCAAAGGCGTACGTATTGCATATCTTGCTTTCAGAGAGCGGAAATGTACAAAGTATGCGAAAGACGCAAGCTTATCCTTCATCCTTGTAATTAGGTACTTTCTTCATTATCCTGAACTAACTGAATTTCAAAATTAATGTTTTTTTTTTGTAAGAAATGTTGTATATAATATTTTCTAAGCATATAATGTCAAATAAGAGAAATTCAAAATTTCTTTTTTATAAAACATTAAGTATATTAATCCTTTGCGCACACATGCGTCTCCTAGATCCACTCAAAAATTTCAAACCGATGTTTCTAGTAATAATTAATTTCTTTTCCAACGCTTATATCTTCGAAACTATTAGAGATTTTTTTCAATTTCTTTGTTTATCAACACAGAATCGTTCCAACTTTTGATAAAAAAGAAACAAAATTTAAAAAATTATTGATTTTTTGCAGAGATCGATTTTAAAATCGCGCGATCTTACAGATCCAGTCTGTATAACTGGTAAGTCGTTTTTAGAGTCTGTATGCGAAGAGTTAATAAAAAAACATAGAAATGTGGTAATATATTTGTGACGTGCGTATATGATGTGAATTTTGTAAACGCGAAACACAACTGATTTAATTGCATCGTTTCGAGAAGCTTTTACCGAAGACAGCCAAGACTTGTAAGATCGATAATTGGTTCGTATCGGCTTTCGATTTATCAAGGCGCCCGGTGCACGAACATAGATCGCCTCTCTGTCTTGTCTAACGATACGGCCGATACACAATCAAGACAAGCGGACAGTGTTTACGAAGCGTCGCACCGCCGACGAGCTAATGGCTCGAAGACATTAAGTTAATTGCTCGGCACGTCGTACCTGTGTACTCGCATTTGCGTGCACGCCGAGCCCATCTTTCTTTCGCTATCTGCTGCTCTCTTCACCCCTCTGTGCTCTCCCCTACTTCTTGTTATCGTCACGTAATGTTCATCGTAATGGAAGCATCGCGGAGGACACGAGTGTCCTCGCCGAGCAAAATTCATGCGGAAAGGTGTCTTATTTCGTCACTCTCATCGATGTTTGATTCATTAAACCACAACGTAAAAAAAAAAAAAAAAAAAAACAAGAAGAAGAGTAAAATGACACCACATCATAATTCGCAAATGTATAAATACATGCATCCCTTATTAGAAATCAACGATCCATCTATCTTTCGAAAAAACTTGTCTGTCGAATAAAATCATTCGATGTTGCGTGCTATAATATGGCAAACATTTCTAAACTCGCGATATAGTAAATATGTAAATAGGACGTCTAGTGTAATTTCAGAGTACGTCATTGCCGCTCACCGTCCGCGTTCGCTCCCTTACACGTTAAAAGGAAAAACAACCCCTCCCGCCCCCTCCTGTTGGTGGGAGATTACGGCACCTCCGTCGCTGATTTTTCCTGCCCGTCGAACCGTCTACGTGTATTTACATAAAATGGCGAGTCGTCGGAATTTTTAAATCAAATTCCTTATCGAACAAGCGCGAGTTTGCGCGCAAAAAGAGGAGGCGACGGTGCGTCGGCGGTGCGAAAAAGGTGAGTCTCTCTATCTACCACCCCCCCCCCCCCCCCCGAGATACTCGCAACTCCCTCTCCCTCAAGTCGAAGCTTTCATCTTCCTCTCTTTCTTTCTCTCTTACTCTCTCCGTCTTCAATTCTATCCTTCTCACTTCCGTTCGCTCTTTCTGCTCCCCTTTTTACCTCGCGACTTTCCAAGCCGTGACCTCCAATGGGGGAAATGAGAAAATGATAAGAAAATATACCCTTGGAGACTGCGCGTAAGAAAAACTCGAAGATATAAGCGGACAGAGTCACGTTAATGATACGTTTAGGGAAGAATCTATCTATATAGTAATATTTTTTCTTGGAACAATATTAACATTAGAGATTATTGCATATAATAAAAGATTTGCATATAATAAAGGATTTTTTACTTGTCGATATTTATATTGCTAAATTTTCTTTCCATCTAATCATTTTCTGAAATGCGTCTTCTCGTAAAAGCAGTTACAGGTTTGAAAAAATTGCAAGAGTCTCTTTCTTATTGCAGTTTCATAAATCTGTCGCAATATGTATTTTTTGCGATACGCGCACGACAGTATTCGTCAAGATAAGCATGAAGGCGGAGCGAAAGGTTGTAGATATATGGAAACGAAAGAGACCAAGAAATCGAGGATTGGAGGGAGGAGAAGAAACCATTGAGAATATAAATCTTCAAGTTACCTTATCAAAGGTACTCCATCGGGAAATGGCAGCAATCTTCTAAGTTCTTTTCTTGATCTTGAAATAAAGAAGCCAATCACAAAGCTGATGCGTCAATATATATATATATTTACGTATTGCAAATTTAATTTTTAATTTTAACAACAAAACGTTCTCTTTCGAGCCATAAATCATTGTGCGAATTGTTATTCGTGCATTGTTATTTCTTGCGTTACCTTGTAATCAATAATTCGAGATATGACGCAATTTTTTTCAGAACGTAACCTTTCCTCAGAAATGTAACCTTTCCTCAGAAGGTTACATTCGCGCTAATCCCGAAACGAGAGCGCGGCAAATCCTCACCGCGTGGCAACAGCCGTCATCGCATAATTCATCTGCGCGCATATAGAGTACAGCGAATAATCGTTATCGCACTAGTCAGCCTCTCTCCATCAAGAGAGCTGTCAAACGAGAGGAAAAGATAGAGAAGAAGAAAGGAAGATATAGGCCATTTTCCGAGGCAGCAGAAAATAGGAGTGCTATCGAAAAGAAAGGAAGCGAAGGGAGAGGAAAATGTAGGGAGAGAAACTTGAGAGAAACAGAGAGAAAAGAGGATTCTTGGCTTTCGCGCGAGTATTATCTTGTCAGCGTGGATAACGACACCTTGGCGTCGTACCTACAGCCCTCATCAATTATAAATCCCACCCACCAATCGTGATATCCCGATTCCACGACCGCAACCGCGGATCGAGACGTCTCATTATCTCGCTGGTCGGACATCGTGGTTACGCCAAGCCACTTCAAGAAGGAAGAGAAGAGAGAAAGGGTGTGGGTGTATTTCGAACACAAAGATGTTGCAAAATGTAGTAGACCGTTTTCGCGCGGCAGTTACACAATGAACTACCGTTTCGTTTGAGTAAAAAACATACAAATTTTATTAGAACATTCGCGCACATAAATATATATCGTTAAAAATCAGAAGTTCAACAATTTCCAAACAAATCTATAAAATAATTTAAAATAATTCGAAAATTTTGTAATAAGTTTTACAATATACGTGTATATCAAATTACGTTCGACGTTGTAGTTTGCAACAGGTTACCACGTGTTATCTTGCAAAAAAAAAAAAAAAAAAGAAAAAGAAACAACTGCGTTGATGAGAAAAATGTCAAGCTTTTGTTATTTAAATCCAACAAATCTGTCATTAAGAAAATCCAAATAAACGATTAGAGCCGCAAAGTACGGCCATGTTCCGCCAGCGGAAAGAATTCATCGACTTCTTTGGTCTTTTTCTTTCACAAGT
This sequence comes from Pseudomyrmex concolor, assembly GCA_014839585.1. Classification (NCBI taxonomy): domain Eukaryota; kingdom Metazoa; phylum Arthropoda; class Insecta; order Hymenoptera; family Formicidae; genus Pseudomyrmex; species Pseudomyrmex concolor. The sequence goes on along the minus strand of QVOB01003574.1, from coordinate 6,425 downwards.
AGAGGCTGGCAGTTAAGTCCACCTCCAAATGGGCAAAAGGTGTGTTCCGTTGTAATGAAAGGTTCAACGCAGCCTAATAAAAAGCGGATGCTATTACACTTCCTGTCCTCGGCTTTTTGCTTGTCGAGGTCTGGACGTGTTCTCTTACCGGGACTCCAAAAGCAGAAGCTACTTTCGTGATGATCGCGCGGCGATATCTCGATCTTGTCCCTAATGACGTTTAGTAGTGACGCCTCGGATTCATATCGCTGAGAAAAAAAAGGCTCGTATACCATATTTCGAAATATATTGCTGACAAGATTATATGTAGATAAGATAACTGCGGAGTGTTATACAACAAAGAACGTTCGATAAAAAGCTAACGTTTAATTAGTCTTTAATGAAAAAAAAAACATATGAATTTGAAGTCTATTTAAAAAATTTACGCATTTTTCCAACCTTAAAAACTTAAATATTTTAGTAATATTCTTTGTTAAAAATTTGTTTAAAATACATCATATATATATATATATATATATATAGGATCTCCTATATATATATATATATATAGGAAATGTTTTTATAACATAAAAGGCACGATCGTATGACGGATTATCTATCGCAAGGAACAAGCTTTATGCAAATTATGTGCTCAACCCGTTTGATCCTTTTACCTAACCCCCCCGTTATTCATGAAAATCTGGTTGCGTGTTGTCAGGCGTTTGATTGCAACCTTTTATATCATTTGGATTTCTCCAACAAGTAGAAGAACTATTTTTTTTATCTTATAGAAAACAAAAATATGAATTATGGTTTTTAAAACCTGCGTTACTTGAAGAAAAAAGTACAATGATTAGGTTTTTTAAAATACTAACAACTTCAATTATATGTGAAAGTGTACTGTGTACTTAATTAGCTCAATTATGTTTTTGTTACCTTTTCATATATTTGTAGAAAAAAAACTATCTACTGAATTTTATACAAGTAGTATAGCCGTACGGCGTACAAGTCTTGTCCATAGAGGTAAAAAACCATATTAGATGTCGAGTTTCACATGAGAGTACCAACCTCGACCGAGCACGTCGCTGTCTCCGAAAAGAAGTTACCCCCCTAAAAAGAATTCTACCACATCGAGGCGCGCTCGAGGGTTGAAAAGAAGGTTGAACTGTTTTATCGACCCTTACGATTCTCAATTCATACAATTCTTTGTGATTCTATCACCAGATTGTTCTGCTATCGTCAATATTAAAAAAAAAAAAAATACATTTGTTAATTACTTGTATATTTGCTTATTTTATTATTTAGTTTATACTTGTATAATTTGATATTAATGTCAATGTGAGAGAAGATAATTGTAAGATATAAAATTCGAAATTTTATTGCAAAATAATAACAACGCGAATATTTTTTTATAACAAAATTATTGTTATAAAAATATACTTTAAATATAATATAATTAAATATAATATACTTTATACTTTAAATATTACACCCCTATATATATGATGTTCAAAAGACTTGTACATAATATGTTATGTAACACAGTTTATAGTAATATGATACCATATTGTATATTTTTCTTCTCTCTATATATTAAATATTTCTCAATGAATGTTTATAATTGTGGGTAATTAATTAAAGCTATATTTACATTAGCGTTCTATAGTTTTATTCGCGTGATTCTTTTAAACGTACATGTCTCTCTCTTTCTCTCTCTCTCTCTCTCTCTCTGTACCTCTCTCCGTACGCGTATTTATTTTTGAAAAAATAAATTAATATCGCGACGAGCAATTCTTTCACCGTTGGTATATGTCTTCGGTGTTTGTGCACACGTGCGGCGCCAGAGTTATATAGACGTGTACACGCATATACGTGTACGAGGTCGCGCGAGCATTCGGAACCGACATATCGCAGCGAAAATATCTCGAGCGTGTAATAAAGCACAGAGAAAAATGTCGAAACTCGAAACCGAGACGAGGCGCGAGGTGCATAATGTACGAGTATCATACGTCACAATCAACTGCACGCGGCGCCAAACGCTTATTTCTCCGATGGCGCTGCCACGCTATGAAATTACACCAACTTGACTTACGTTCGTGAACGACACAATCTGACGTAGTCTAAACTCGGTTTCGTCCGACGAAAATAATTTTCTCGTATACTACTTCTAACAGTGTACCAACGTCAGTTGCAGTCCGGGATTTTCGGAATTTATTGATAATGGCGAAAAATCTTGAACCGCGGCTACTAAAAGAGCGCCATACTCGAGAAGAGTTTTGCCGAATTATTTTCTCTCTCTCTCTCTCTCTCTCTCTCTCTCTCGCGTGCTGCATATATTTCCATTTTTATTTTTTATATCGTTATTATTCCCTGTATCTCTCTCTCTTTCTCTCGTTGTAACATTTTTGTTAATACATTTTAAGATAGTGTTTCGATATTGTTCTTGAGAAATCCTCGGTTGTTAGCGGAAGAGAGATATTGATATTCAACGGGTGATGCCGTACGCAAACTTTCAAGCATGACCAGACCATTTGATGACAAGCGCGTCCTTACACGCAAGAGGAAGGGATAACCGAAATACGTTCGTCCCGTTCAAAGAGGGATGGGATTCGACCAAAGTGATAGGTTCGACGTCGATCAATCGACGCAAACTCTGCGCTCAAAGCGCCAGTGAATATTCCTACTCATCCACTGACCCTTATTCGTGCGTTGTTTGTTTTGTCGATAAATTGGTTTTTTGTTCTCCTGTGCACACACATCACTATGGAAATCTCACGGGTGTGTTGAAATTCATGGCGTATATATTTTTTATAATATATACGCTGCGTGTGTTACACGTTTCGTTGTGCGAATATTTCGACTACGCTTTCAAAACGCGTCACAAAATAGCATTTTTTCTTTAAAACACTATAACTTTAATACAAATTGAAACATTGAAAAAAGGAAATAATAAACACTTTGGAATATTTTTGCAAAAAACATTGACTTTATATTGATCAATAATAAATAAAATGAGAGAGAAAGAGTAATAACATAATTCTAGGACGTAAATAAAAAGTTCGTTAAAGAAAGTTTCGTTTGAAACATTTTCTCTTGAAACACGATAAAGAAGTTATATGATTGCGCTGGGTCCACGCACATTTCGATATAGCTGTGCACATCGTATTAAAAATAAAACGGAATATAAAAAAGTCGCAGAACAAACGGCATGCATGCACAACAAACTACCGCCTGATATAATTGAGCGATAAAACAGATATAAATAACGCGCGCACACGAAGCGAAGAAACGCGCACGTTCAACGGAGAACTCGGATAAGTTTGCCTTTCCGCATCGGGAACCCGGTGAAATGGAGTTGCTGCAGATCTGATCGGACAGTGAAATCGCAGGTACCGGTTACATCAGCGCAGTCTGCCAGACGAGCCGCAACCCTATCCAGCCTCGGATGTTTCGCTCCCGCAACGTTTAAAGCCTCCTACCTGACACACTTCCTCTCGTCTCTCTCTCTCTCTTTCTCTTTTCCCCCTCTTTCTCCTCTCGATCCTTACTAAATATTTCGTGAATACGATCACGTCTCATGTCACGGTGCGGAATCCCGCTTTTATTCATCCCGCCGAGCATAATACAGCAGATCCGACGTGGTTAACGTAGATGCGGTGGACTATTTTTTATGCCGGTTCGTGCGTGAGTTATTAGCATATGGTGAAGCGTACAAACGATAGACCTGAAGATAGTGATGCTTCAATGGTTATCGGATACATTAATGCCACGACGGAAGCCAACATCCAGCGGCGGTTTTTTCGTTCGCGAATTGATTAACATGTTCATTATCTATCGTCATTGTGATTCGATTACCGGTAATATTATTATTAATAATTGTATTTTATATAATTAAATGTTATAATTATTAATAAAACATAATTTAAGCGCGCGCGCGCGCGAATGACATGAATCGAGAAAACAAGCAGAGCATAATGTGAAATGGGAAAAAATAACGCTAAATCATGACGAACTTCTTAGAATGTAGTCTTCGTCGAGAGAGAAATGTGCCTTACCGCGGCGCGTCTCATTCTCGATTTGAGAGAATCAGAGCTCGCGATGTTCCATTTCTCTCAAGGAAATAAATCTTCGATACCGAGCTGTGCATCACCGGTTGGCAAGCAATTTGAGGCCTGGCGATAACTCATACGAGCATCGATAGTATACGCTCTTTCATTTACATATAGTAGATGTAATACAAGCGAGATGCTGTTCGTGTACATGTACATGTACATAAAATCTATATGTACACACACGTAAAATACGAACAAATACTTCATATGTACGCATAAATAATTGTTAAACTTTTGCGTAGATATAAAGAAAAGTTTAAAGATATTGTGTTACGCGGTATATCTACCCACATGTTTAAAATTGATCGTAATAATAATAACTGTTTTAAAGTCCGTGTAATGCAAAATTCTCTTTCAAAAATTTGCGAATTAAAAAAAAAAAAAAAAAAACGCTAATTCCATCTTTTTGAATCACGGCATCCCGCGAGACCAGATTTCGTTGCGCGTTACATAAGCGAATCTTTAGGCCGTCCATGTAGCGATCGTACATGGGTAGTCGTACGTCTTTGCATATAATTAGAAGAGCATTGAATCGACCCTCGTCGGACGCCTTTTCACCGTAAAAAAGCAGGATGGGACGAGGGAGGGGTAAGACTGCTCGCATCCGAGAGAGAGTCGAAGGGTCTCGGATTTTTTTTTTTTTGTTGTCCCGTCAGTATGAGAAAAAGATCTCCAGGAAAGAAAAGGGGTTAAGGGCTCCGATCGGCAGGTACATGCCGGTGACGTGTTTTTAGAACATATGCATATGTGGTACCTCGCCAAGAAGGGGTCTAAAAAATTAAGCCAGTGCCGTAAGGAAACCGGTCCTTTTAACTTTAATAATCTCTGTAAGATTAATGTGTGCTCTTGTTTTCGGCAATGTAAGCTACTTTATTATTTTCGACGAACGAGAAAATCGATTCTTGACACTGATAGTGCTTCCAAACAATCGCTCCTCACGTTTTCATAATGCTTTTGCTATATTACGTCAAGAGAGCAACATGTTGCTAGAAAAAAAAATCACACTATTTAATTCTACATATAAAATCTACAAAACTTGTTTTTTTTTTTTTTTTTTAATCTCCAATTGGTTTTTTCGATTAAAGGTTGGAAACTAAGAAAATTATCGCAAAGAAAGACTTCGCACATCCCTCGTTTTGTTGCGATATCAATAAGATGATGGAAATTTGCATCTCACGGTCCTGCCGGGGGCAACTACTTTCGGTCTTAGGCCCCGTTTCCTCCCTTAAAAAATCATCCGCATAAATTATGTATGCAGGTAGTCCGCATTGTACGACGAACGCTCACCTCAGCGGGGCCCGATGATAAATTATCGCACATTGAGAATTTCCGAGCTAACGAGGGTTGGAAATTTGAATATCCTTCCGCATGCGTCTTTCATTCTCTCGCCCTCTCTCTTCTCGAGCGCGAGCGCGCGCGCGGGCTTTCGGCAATCCGGTACCTATACCTGAGGACCGTGCGTATACAATGAGTCCGTGATTTGATTTATCGAATGATTTCTCTCTCGCGCGCGTGACTCACGAGAGCTCGCGCACGTAGCTCGGTATATACACGTTGTTATTACACGTCCATTGATTCGCGAGACATTTCGCGCGGGAACGGATCGGTGACACGCGGGCTTACCGAATGTTCGATTTGAAACCAAGATGATCAATGAACTCTTTCCGAAGAAAGAAAGAGAGAGAAAGAGAGATGCGGTATCGTCTTTTATCGTAGTCGACGACGTGCACGGTTTATTTCGCTCACATCGCGCTCAAAATAAAGAGCTAATCGCGTTAATTTGTTAAAACTGTTGTATGTACAATCACCGACGATTACCTACACGTCGATAAACGGGAAGAAGAGAATCGTGTAATTTCGCGCTGCCGATCCGTGTTTTACGGCGAGAAAATTACGCGCTCACGTTTCCCCACGCGCAAGGCGCCGCGGCGCGCGTCAACTTTGAGGGTCACCAAACCGAAACACCGCCCATCGCTTGTGTGCCCTTATAAACAATCAGCAGGGCCGGGCAGCGCGATTCATGATGGCCGCCGAGTACGAGAACAGAGGACCTAGTGCCCCTATCGCGGGCGAAAGGAATAATAAGAGCATCCCCCTACCACGAGAGAAAGAGAGAGCTTTCGTTACGGGGCACGTCGCAACAAATGAAGAATCGAAAGAGAGCAGGATAGAAACGTACGAATGAGAGGAAGGAACACCCCACGCGCGAGTAATTTGCATACATGGTCAGCCGGCTCCAACATTGTGACTCAGTTTCGTCGGCAAAGAATCAACTCGAATCGTCTCTCCGCTTTAATAAAGCGACGCGCTCGAATCGTCGGACTGTGTGTGTGT
>QVOB01003571.1:0-21510 GCA_014839585.1 Pseudomyrmex concolor | reverse complement strand
GTAACATTCTTTTAATTATGTATCTTCTCTTTCATTTCATTTGTTAGTTACTACTGAAGATGATCCAATACAAGGATCGAAACGTCTAGACTTATTTTATTAAAATAAAACACACATTGTACACAAAAAACTCGTACTCCCTCGTATTGGCCTTCTCCTGACATTGTGACTTTATCACGAGGACTACTATACCCATATTTTAACCTTAATCATATTCCTCACTTTATAGATAAATAGAGCCTGACGATTTCGTCATTAAGTTAACTAATTAAAAAGACAAGTTTCTTCAGAATGACATATACTGCTCAAAATAAAGAAATAGAATATAGCCACTATATATTCGATATGCGTTTTTGTTGGGAAAAGACATTTAATACGTTGTGTGTTTTCAGGTTTATATGTGAACAAGCAAGCAACGTTCACGGTCGATGCACGAGACGTCACCAAGTCGAAGACCGACGATGGGAAGATGTCTTGTACGATAAAAAATCCCAGTGGCGGAAAGACCGAGAAACTCATCGTCCCTCAGGGCGATGGTACTTACCGTATCAGCTACACGCCTTTTGAAGAAGGCTGTCATACTATTGATATTCTTTACGACAATGTACCCATCCCAGGTTCACCATTCTCAGTAAACGTTCAACGCGGCTCTGATCCTAGCAAATGTCGAGCATATGGTCCGGGATTAGAAAAAGGCATCGTGAACAAGACAAATCGTTTTACTGTGGAAACTAGAGGTTTGCAAATCAACAGTTTAATAACTTTTGTATTTTGTATTTTCTTTTTGTAATAATTTTTCTAGCATTTTATATTAAAAGTTAATATCCACGTTTTTCATTTTATTAATATTGTATTTTCATTGCAAGTTTAATTTAATTTGTTATATTTTGCAATTTTTTTCAGAGGCTGGCAATGGTGGCTTAGGCTTATCGATTACGGGTGACGGAGAAGTTAAAGCGGAAGCCAAGGACAATTATGATGGTTCCTGTACGGTCGAATATGTTCCTACAGAGCCCGGTGATTACGAGATAGGCATCAAGTTTGCCGAACAAGATATACCCGGCTCGCCATTTAAGATCGAAGTTATATCAGACTCGGAAGCGAAAAATGTGATTGCTTACGGACCGGGTTTGCAGTCGGAGATGGTGCGGGAAAATATACCTGCTAAATTTACAGTGGACACGTCCAAGTGCGCTAAAGCAGCACAACTGGACGTCAGATTATCGACTGATAGAGGTCAGGCGCAAAAGCCGCAGATCAAAAGCAAGGGTGACGGCTTGTACGAAGTGACATATCAGCCACCACCCGCCGGAAGCAATGTGCATATCGGCGTTACTTATGACGGTGAGGACATTAACGACAGTCCGTACAAGATAAAAGTCTTGCCCACTGTCGAGCCTAATAAGGTAACTTTGTCTGGTCCTGGCGTATCGCCCGTCTGCACCGCTTCCTTCCCCACTGACTTTATCGTGGACACCTCCAACGCGGGATACGGCGACCTAGAAGTCCAAGTTGTGGTGAGTAACGTTCTTCTAAGTTTTTTATTTTTAATTTGCCTTTTATTTTTATTTTGCCTTTTTTATACATATTTTGATATAAAACAGCAGAAGAAAACTAACTATAATATCTGACTCGTTTTAGGGACCGGACCAAGTGCCGCGTAAGGTAGAAATACAAGATCTCGGCGATGGCAAGTATAAAGCTACTTATTTACCGGATGATTGCGGTCGTTACAAAGTCAACGTAAAATACGGCGGCAAAGAAGTGCCAAATAGTCCAGTAAATGTGCAAAGCGTTTCCACCGGCAAGGCGGACCAGTGTAAGATCAAAGAGGGCATTCAGCATACTTTGGCCCAGGGCGAGGAGTACTGTATTACTGTGGACACCGAAAATGCAGGCCGCGGTGCAGTGACTTGCCGCATTCGCTCTACTTCCGGAAGGTGAGCAGTTGGCATGATGTCTCTCGATTTGAATTTATTTTTCAAGAGATCAATCAGTGTAAGAACATATTTTTTCATCAATTGTCAAGAAAAAAATTCCTTCGTATATATAGATAAATTCAATATTTGCGTATAAATAATTATATGAGATTGAGATGATGATCTCACTAGATGTACATATGACAATGTATATATAATAACCAGATAAAGAACTTATTTTTATTAAGGAATTTTTATGATAATCTTTTTATGCGTAGGTATATTTTACAATTCATGATTTCTTCAAAAGCCGATTTTCTGTTACAAATTTACATGTGAGGACACTTGATATTTTTATCGCATTCCTCATGTTTTTTCAATCTTAAATTGAAACCTAACCTAACCTAACCAGGAAAAGAGATTCCAAACAAGAATTCCGTCCTATTTTAAATGCGTCGCGCCGTCGTGATCTATTTTCAATTTCTAGGTTTTGAAATAGAAATTCTTTTACTTTGTTTTCTCCTACACAGACCAACATTCTATATAAATCTCAATTAGATATTTCTTACAATTAGACGTCAAATGGATGTGAACGTCTATTTGATGTCTTCTAATAGACGTTACGTCTGTGTTGGCTATATCACAATACAATGAATAAATGTATAATAAATCATATACATATTTCATCTAATATTTATAATTATAATCTACAATAAGTTAATAGGTAAACATGTTTTTTAGTCGTTTTATGTGTTTTTTTATTCTTATTTTTATCTTATTTTTACATGTATTGTGCCTTTTTCAAATGATTCAAGTGCGTTTTCACAATGTAATTTCTTGATAATTTTGCAATCAAGTTATTTGCAACAAGCAACTTACTCAACAATTTCGAGGTCTAGAACATCACTTTTTTTCTCGTGTGTGTGTGTGTGTGTGTGTGTGTGTGTGTGTGTGTGTGTGTGTGTGTGTGTGTGTGTATACGGGTTGAGTATCTAAAATTTGAAGATGTTAATAACTCGGCCGTAAATCGTGGAACAAATCCGGGAGAAATGAGTATTGGCACGTTGCCGTCATGTATCTGAGTACAAAACACGTTCGTGAGTTGTTTGTCAATCCCCGACTGAAATCATATGCAATTATAGTACGTATTCATGTCAATTATTCTGCAACACTGCAACATTGAAATTAAATGCCTAGTTGATTTAATCCAAAAGCAAAATGTATTTTAATCAATCTTGACATCGATAAAAATCGAGAAAACGCAGGAAGAGCAGATTTCATAATATGTATATTGTATGCAGTTGTTTTCTAGCAGTCAATAAGTAACGCAGTTTTTGAAATACAAAATATATTTATAATATTAATATTAATAATGCAGTATTATTATACGCGATGCAGTTTAGTAGTGGCTTCTATTGCTACTATTTAATGTTAATAATAATTTTATGTTAATAGTAAATTTTATGTTAATAGTAAATTTCATGTTAATAGTAATTTTATGTTAATAGTAAATTAAATATGCCAAATCAATATACATATACATTGTAAACCAACGTCATGAGTCGTCAAAAAACATTTGTACTTTTTTTGAAATAGAGCTATATTGAAATTCCGCCGCAGAACCTATCATTCGTACCGACTATTTGTTTGTAAATTTATTTTTTTTTAGCGACAAAGTCAAAAACTAAATCTGAAGCAAATTTAACTTCATGAACTGCTACTAAATATTTACTAAAAATTAAATTGACAAAGATATAAGGGGTCGACAAAGAATTCAAATATAAAATAAGTATATATTTTGTAATTGCAAAATATTCATTTATAAGCATGGGAAGAAATTTATAAAACTGTGCATATGTACACAGCAAAAGTTCAAAAAAATAAATCGTATAACAGCCGCGTTCGACCTTGTTTCTTGTTAAGTTTGATTTTCGCAACAAAAAGGTGATAACATGCGAAAATATAATATTACGTATTGTACAGGATTATATATTTTGCTATTATTTCGGAATCTCTAAAGTTATTACGTTCCTATTTCTATTTATGCATTCACGCATTAGCATGTTCACTAATATTATATGAGAAAGTTCATCTCAACTCTAATTGAATCGACTGTAAATGCATTCTGAATTCTGACAAAGTGTGCAGCTGTTGCCTCATAATTCATTGTGATATTCTACGTTATTTGAGTTGGCAGTGACTGTTTCTTTTTGAGAAAATGTTTTAAAACAAAGCAATTATTTTTTATTTTACCGAATGACAAAATGACAAATTACCTTTTAATGTTTCTTTCTTTAGTAGATTTTGTACGTGTTACAACTGTATTATATGAGAAATGAGCATATTCAGTGTAAAAACATGAGAGTGTCAAAATTAGAGCCGTCGAGGTCATCAAGATTTGTGTCATTCAGAGAGTTTCTTATTGTTTCTGTTTTTTTATTTGTATGTTATTTAAATAATAAAGAAAGCTATGTTTATCTTAAAAAATAAATAATTTCTTTAGTTTTTTGTAACTCTTTCTTTTTGTAACATCTTTGCCTTTTTCTCTCACACATACACACACAAAGAAAAAGACTCGAATAAATTATATATATAGACATATATAAAGATTTTATACATGTATAGAATATTTTACTTGGTTTTTCCTCTAAAGATATACAATATTTTATCTGTTACTTATGTAGACGAAAAACTGTTTTAATACTTAGAGAGATAAAGAGAGACGTAAATGATCAAAATATTCAAAATTTTGAATAGAATTGCAGAAGTGTTTTGAAGCGTACTCTAACATTCATTTCTTGAATGAATTTCCTCTATATAATTTAATCTATGAATAATACGTTTCGGTTTATGATTTCAGCGAAGTTGTTGACATTGACATAGAAGACAACGGCGATGGCACGGTCAGCATATATTATACTGTCGCCGATGCGGGAGATTATACCTTGAATATCAAATTTGGCGGTCAACCGGTGCCTGATGGATTCTATACCTTCACGGTAAGTAACGTTTTCTAAATTTTTCAGATTGTGTACGCACTATCTTCTTATGTTTCTTTTTTTTATATTTATAAAACTGGAACTGAAACGACATGAATTTATTACAATTCATGTTCTCGTAAGGTAAAAAAAAATAAATTTTACAAAATGCAGTTATATAACTCTCTTATTTCACGAACTCAATATATAGTAAACGTTAAAAATCAATTTCCATTAGTAGTGAAATCATATAGAATCTTTAAAAAAAGCTCGAGTTTTTCAATATATTTTATATCAGACAGAGCGTTTCGACAAATGTGTCATTCACAGTGAAATACAAGATAATTACATAACACTAGAAACGCTAATAAATCCATGCGCTATAATGATATTAACACGTCGTTATTACATATTTGACGCTAAAATCTTTCTTAACCCTAACTCAAAGTTACTCATGATTACATACATATTCTACATATTATATTACAAATTCATAAAAGAGTTTATTTATTTTATATTAGAATATCCAAGTTAATAAGATTTTCTAAAAAAAATACTTAAAAACAAATAAAAAATGTTTAAAACGAGCACATAGCGTGATCAGCGATAAATCGAAATTTCACGACATCGCAACGCGATATAGATAAATGTTTCGTCTCATGAGAATTTTCCGATTCTTTTTGGAGAACCATGAGTGAGAGACGGTCCGTGAGCCTCGGCACGTGCACGTTTCTTTTCTCGCAATCATCCCGATGCCGATCCGGATACCCGGTGCTCTCGTCGACGAGAAGACACGGGTGGGTGGGGCGCGAGGTATATCTAACTATAGAGGCAACACGCGTAGTGTGCAGGATATTGTCGCGTAGTCTTCAGCGGAACAGTCCACTGCGAAGGCTCATCGGGACCACATCCGCCGGCTTGTTATCACACAAATCCTCAGTCCACCACGTGGGTTCCGTCACGCTGTAACACATATTCCGCTCCAAGTAACGTTTGCAACACAGACACATACATCTTTCTCATATATCTACACTCTTACTCTATTTTCCTTCGATAATATATTCCTCCCCACCTCACGCGTGCATAGACTTCTTTGCGGTCTAACGTATATGCATGTATCTGAACGCGTGTGAGTGTTTCCGTCAGCAAGTAGTCCGAAGTGCCTCCGATCGCAAGTGCATAAACATCGTAACAACCGCCACAAGTGGAAATCTACGAACTAAATTCTTATTAATGCGTATGACGTTGTTGTATATGTATATTTAGTTAGCTGTATCCTATAATTTTCAATTTTTTCATTTTTTATTCTTTATTTTTTATCTTAATTCTTCAATTTTTATATTCAACAATTTGTTTTCTAAATTTATTATTGATTTTTTTTTTAAGTTTAAAGAGCAAGTTTTTGATCAAATTATTTATATCTAAAGATTCACATATCGCCTGACCGCTTGAGCTTTTTCATGCGTACAAAAAAAAATTAAAAAAAAATAAAAAAAAATAAAAAAACGAAGGAAAAAGTCTAATCGGTCTTTTTTGTTTAATGTCAATAAAAAGAGACGAGTGTGATCAGACGTTGTTCTGCGTGTCGACTAATATCATGTACATAGTTAAATAGCTTTTTTAGCTATGATATATCAAAACTTGACTTTTTTCAAATTTTTTTGTTCTTTTATTTAAATACATTTGATTTATCTTATATTAAGGAATTTAATTGTTTTGTCGCGTAAATGCGATAACTAATCATAAGATGGCGAAAACCAGTGATATAAACGCTTGCATATGGAGACGTTTCGGCGCTTCGCAGCGCCTGTTTATACAATATAAAATCGATATTTAAATAAAATGTCACTAATTCAGAATATGTGTGTGTATGTGTGTGTGTTTATGTATCATCACGTGTATATATATCGCAGCTTTGTATTATTAGCGTATTTATCAAGTGACATAGATAAACATGTTATTTTCAATTCGAGATCCCAATATTCTGAAAAATGATTTTAAAGAAAAATGTTGCTGCACTGTCGCATTTATGATTGATAGACGTAACGTCAAAGTTTTTCAAAAAGACAACTAGTACATATATCATTTATGTCAACGAACTTTTATTGCGCTATGTATAATCGACAGATCGCGTCACACGTATTAATGTTATAAATCTTCGCTACGCATAAATATCTCAAACTGCGTGACATGCTCGATGATCATTCTATTGTATTGTAAACGTCTACCATCCTCAAACTATCGATTGTGTTTTCGATTAATCCATTTTGAAATCCAATACTCGTTTTCATTGCTGTTCATCCTCCGCCGACAGCTCTTAGACTATTTCGAGTGCGAGTCAGGCTTTCCCAAATTTATAAGTAGGAACGCGGAGTGGGTGGTCGGAGGAGACGGGGGAGTGAATTAATATTGCGACTTAAATTAAACCCCACGCCGCGACACAACGATGATCTTGTGCGACACATTGCTCTCGTCGATCGGCGCCAATGTCTCGTCATTATTTTCCCGCATACGAAATTGTGATTGCGTCCCGAATTAACTTTGAAATATTCGCGGAATTATATATTTGTTTTATAAATGCGCAAATTATCGACATATTGTCCTCATTTTGGAATGTTTTTAACAACTTTGTTTGTGCGATCAGTTGATTGCATTTTGATGACAATCATCCAACAGGGTAAAAAAATATATTGTTTTTTTAATATAGGAGCGAAAAAAATAGCGAACAAAAGATCTAAATTTGAAAGAATGTAATGTCGGGCTTTATATAAATAATATTTTGAGGTTTATTACACAAAAACAAACTTTTAGTGCATTGTTATTTACTAAAATCATCATTTCAAACAAGATTTTTTTTATCGGCCAGGCAGCCGATTCCTCTGACTAATACAAGTTTAAAAAAAAGTTTTCTTCCCGTTTCTCGAAGTCCATCTTCAACATCCGTCATTTTGTAAAATATTTTTTGTAACTCAGTGTAAGCCTTTTTTTTTATCTCAATAACAATGATTTTTTGCTGCTATTAAAAAATGTTAAAAAGTTGTGCTAAAGTTTGATGGCCCATTTTTTGTCGCTGAGTGTGTATGTGTGTGTGTGCGTGCGTGCGTGCGCGCATAATATATATGTGTATTTATATTCTTTTTCCCTCTTCCATATTTTATTATATAATCTAATTATATCTATATTAAATATATGTATATTACTTTTCTCAAAATTCATTTAATCAATGAATAGTAGAGTTTTTGAAGAAAATTGTTTGATAAAAATATAAAAATTGATTTTCCATAACGCAAAATGTGTGTGTGTGTGTGTGTGTGTGTGTGTGTGTGTGTGTGTGTGTGTGTTTACAATAGTTCACCAGTTATATCTTGAACTTGCATCGTATGACACAATCGTATCCTTGTAGCACTTTGTATTCTTAATTCTTTTGTAATGTAGGCGAGTAGAGGCTGAGTATCTATTATAGCACATGAAATTCAGCATTGTGCCCGAAATTTCTGGTTGGATACCAGAAATTTCGAGGCGCGCGAGTTTCGTGTCGACCACCGACGTAGCTGGGCGTTTTCTTGGAAATTAGTGAAATTAAACTGTGATAGTTGTGAATTGTCAAGTTAATTGTTATTTGTTAAACTCACACAAAGTCAAACAACCAAACACAAGGAGGCGAGAAACAGCTCGCAACTTTCTAAAAGACTTAGAGAATATGGCGTCGATACTGTGACGATCGCGATATCGCTCACAGATTGAGTGAGTGATACGTGTAATTGTGATAAATTCTTGAAGAAATTATTTAGGATAAGTAATGATACAATTTTTTAGACAAACTATTTGATAGAATAATAATTTGACTTATAACAATTTATACTTATAAGCAAATAAATAAGTAACTTATCTAAATGTACTAATAATTTGTGATTTTTGAAACAAAGAAAAATAAAGAATATACATATATGTATATATATATATATATATACATACACATATGTAATGTGTATATATGTATATAAATATATGTATACACAATACATCGTGTATATATGTATATATATATATATATATATATATATATATATAAATTAAAACAAAATAACAAAATATATCACAATATATTTTATCTCGAATGTTTTTATTGAGAAACCCATTTAAATTTATAAAAAATTAACTTTTGATACAGAAATAAAACTTTAGTGTCATATATAAAATCAATATAATTTTCCTCGTATGCACATTTATACATAAAATTAATTTATATATAAAAATTTGTATATAGAAATACATTGCGAGTAAAAATAAATCAAGTAATATACATAAATTAACTATAAATATGATTTTGTAGAAAATATGAAAAAAAAAATGTATTTTATGGTGATACTGCTTTGATGTCATCACATCGCATTTTGCACCATGAAAGCGACTATTTATGTAGCACGTTCAGTATCATCTCCTCGAAAGCTAATTTTGGTTTCAGCTGCAATATTGCGTCTCGATGATCAAGATATTTCGCGTAATATTTTATTATACCTTATAATTGACATCATCATTCTATAAAATTAACATTTAATTTTGTTAAATAAACTTATTGCACAGTTTTAATTGAAGAGAATAAGATATTATTCTTTTTTTTTACAACGAAGAGTCTAGTATTTTACAAACGTGTATATATATACATATATATACACAATTTTAGTTGTAACAATAGCAGTTATAGTTTAAGAATATTTTTTATGATATATGTAAGCATTCTTTCTCTATATTTTTTATAAAGCTGTTAGCAATTAATGAGCAATAAAATTGATAAAAACTAATGTATAAATGCGTTACTATACTAACAGAAAGTAACATAAGTGTAACGGAACATAAGCCAACTAAATATTAAAGTTTGCAATTATAAATTAGTTTAATGTGCTATAGATGCGATCTAACTTGATGAGAATTTTGCAATAATTCTGTCGCGATTACATAATAAATTCTTTACACGCATCGCACTTTGGCTTGCGACCAGCATCAAAATACGTAGATTCTATCGTAACAAAGTGTAACGTACACCGCATCTTCCGATTTCAAAAATTCTTACGTTTCCCGTAAAGATTTCGCGAAGAATTTTATAAGCTCTTCGCAGAGAAGAAAAACAAGAAGTAGCACTATTTTTTTTCAATATTTGGCGTTGTTCCAATATCAAAATATTGTATCGATGGTGCGATGTCGCATCAATTTATTGTCGCCGAAATTTTGTTTTTCTAACGTTATAGTAACTAAGTCATACTTTTATTAACATTTTGTTAAACTTTTTGAGCTTTTTTTAAAGAGTAATTAGAGCAAAATAGATCTCTATACAATCTATACACATATATAATAATTTTCTGTAAATTGTTATATAAATGTATAACAATTTACTGAAATGTAAATAGTCATAATGTCACATATCTAAAAAAGATATTGATGTTTCTATTGTGTTTAATTAAATAGATATTAGAAATATATATTTCTCAAAATGTTTTAATTCTTTGCAATCTAAGATGACTTGAAGAATGAGTTTAATAATTTTACTTATTATTGTGTTGATAAATTTGGTAACATCGTTAATTTTTTTATTTTGTTGATATTTCAGGCATCTGAAGAATATCGGGAACATAGCACGCACAAAACACAACGAGCTCGTAAATCACGACAGAGACAAAATCAACACGTTGTCGAACAGCGCACTACAACTCTACAAGAAAGTTCTACTGTTACCACAAAACGCAGTCAACAGGATTTATCAAAGAAGAATTTCAACGTTATTCGGTTGAATTCCATCCCGTTACCTATCGCTAGTGGTGGCACAGTTACCTGTAAGTAATGTCTTCATCAAAAAGATTCATATTTGAAACATATTATTCTTTATTTTATTTTTTGCACAATAACATAAGACAAGTTTTGATCAAGTACGTATCTCCTATAATTAGCTCGAGGATATAAAAATACATATACATGCCATATATGTTTTTTGCATTTATATCAACAATTTATTTTTTTTAGTTACTATAATATTTACCGAAACAAAGCGTCATAAAAATGAGCTGTCCTTTGAAAATAATTTATTTATCGTCTGAAGTAAAATTTCTGTCAATCGACAACAAGCGCAAGCAGCACGCAAAACTGCCTGACTTATTATTAGCTTATACTACTGCGGTTTTATTTGTTCCTTCACCAATCACAGATCATAATATTTTTATGTTCGTAATCATAATATTTATTTGTTTTATGTTTGTACCATTATGTTTATTTTGAATTAATATTTATACGATATAAATTAATATTTATACGATAAAAAAACCATAATAAGAATGTTACTTAATTACAAAGATTTTTTTTTCCAATTTTGTTGAAACAAATATTTTATATTTATAACACGCTTTCATCTGAAATTATTGGCTATATATAAATTATTCAAAATCTCATACAGACATTCGATACATATAAAGAGAAAAACAAACTTACTTACTGTTTTGATATTTATCGTGACTTTAACATGAACGTAACATATTATTCCGCAGTTATTAATTTATACTCTATAATTAGTTTAACGACAATAGTCAAACATATTGCCTGGAGCCAAGCAGTCGCAGAAATAAATCTGAAATTTTACTGCGCAACATGTGTATAGGTATGTGCTGAGTTTCGTTGCTCTCTCAAAGTTTTACGACGTCGGATTCTTCTGTCTCGTGCAAAATACATCTCGCGTTTTATATGCATCCTTAAACTTTAGTTTCAATAAAAATTTATATCCTTATTCTACAACAATTAATGCATAAATCATCTTTAAACGTTTATTTAAACGTTTCTAGCCGAATGTCGGAGGATGAACTGTCATTAATCATTCGTATTACATATCTTAACTGCACTTGACTTATGTCGGCGGCGAAGCGTTACTCGCATATACTCAATGACTTGATAGTCCACTTGCAAACTTGATTAATTGACCGATAATGTAGTCTAGTCTTTCGGAATTAAATTAGTAATTTAGAGACCTTGCAGTATAGTAAGATAACTATTGTCGTTGGACTCTCTTGCAAGAAAGAGGTATATAGTTTAAAATACTTTCAAATATTTTTTTTAAATATCAAGCTTTTATTGATGAACGAGTTTACACTTTAACTCTTAATCCGTAGACTGGGTCTTCTAGACCCACTCAAAAATTGCGCATCGACGTTTCTAGAAAAAATAAGTTTTTTTTAAACGCCTATATCTTCGAAACTACTAGAAATTTTTTCAATCTGTTTTTTTTAATCGCAGAATTGTTTAAACTTTTGATTTAAAACTTCAAAATTGAAAAAATAGTGATTTTTCGCGAAGATATTCGATCTTAAAGTTGCGTGGGCCTCATAGATCCAGTCTACAGTCGAAGGGTTAATAATTAAAAAGACAACGCGAATAATTCCGATTTAATCGCACTTAATGTTTCACGGTTGATCAACATATATTTATAAAAAGCATCAGATGACAAACACGATGGACTACGTTTCTTTTGCACTTTATCCACCTCGCCAAAAATATAGCGAGCTGGACAAGCCAGAAAGGAGGATATGTATGTTGGATAAGCGTGACATACTGTCCGCGATATTAATATTGGGTGATTAAGTGGCTCCGGATGCACGCGTACTCGCGGTTGGTCCGAAGCCGAGCCTCGGGATACCGCGCAGCTGAAAACGACGGCGGGTGTCCAGAAAAAGACCGATCGGACTTCTTACTTCATTCTTCCACTCATACTTTTTGCGGAAAAATCAACTGGAATGATTCTCCAGTCGACGAACTTGCTCATGATTTATTTCCGAATAGTGATGCTTCACATTTTGCCAGAAAATTAGCATTTTTTGTTGGAATTTTCTGCTGCATTTTTGTATACAATATTAATATTATATACAATACATGTTATATGTATATATGTTATATATATATTTTTAAATATATTTTTAATATATTTTTAATATATTTTAAACAATATATTAAATATATATGTAATAATCATACAAAAAATCCAGAGATGAATGTTGCCTGGATAAAAAATAATTTAAAAAAAAGACGGTGGTCCTTGACGAGGAAGATTACGCGATTACTTTCGGCGCGCGCACTGATGCGCGCACAAATGATGGTGCACGGTTCAACGCATCCCGCCTGTCCGCAATTTGTCAAACTCAACCGACACCCGTTTCTCTTCATAACGGCTGTAGCGCGTGTTAACATCTACAGCCTCGCTTGCCTGAAGACTTCCTTCGGCAAATGAAACGGCGTGCGCGAAAACATAGTTGGGATATGTTGCGCGCCAAAAGTCATCTTGTCTATCTTGAGAGTTTCCGGGTTTCTTTCCACGCGATAATAACAATTTACGCCACTTCCTATTAAGACGAACGAAGACGCGAATAGAAAAATGATATAAAGAACTATTTTAAAATTGTATTTGAAAAATAATTTTGTCGGATAGGATGTAATTTTCTTTCTGTTTCTGCATCTCTTATTCTTCACGTGTTTTTAATGCGTACTTCAAATTCATCTCGAATTAAAAATTATTATATCGCGTGCTTTATTAGATTAATAAAACAAACTTTTTCACAAAAGTATATTCGGCAATATTTATATTTGATATTAATATTTTAATTAATATTTTAATTATTTTTAAGGCAGCTTTGACTTTTTAATATTAAGATGTTTTTCTTTACCTGAGAATTAATAATGATAATAACAACAATAATAATAACAATACTAGTAGTCATAGTAGTAAATAATAATAATGATGATAATGATGACGATGATGATAATTTCATGGTCTTTCTATGTCAGAGCAGACAAGTATCATGTTCCAAGACGACCTCGAGCCGTCTTTGTTAGTAATTGAAGGCAATATTTCAAGCAATAACGTCATCACGAGTGCGCTTAATGATGGTCACATCGTCGTTCCCGATTTACCCCGATCGAGCGGATCCAGCGTTGATCTGTCGCGTAACATAGACCACGTAATCTATCCATTCGCGACAGACATACCGCCGGTTATACCACACATCGTACATACAATCTATGTATATAAAATACATCTTCACTTTGACACACCTGCGTCATAAATCTTCTCGCGCCAGGTGCAGGCGCCGCTGACTTTCTCCCACCCAGCCGCGGAATTTTCATATTAGCGCCTGCGTGAATCTCCACAAGTCCCCCCCCCACCGATCATGCCGTCCGATTAAAAAGGATAGGTCTTTTCGTGAAAAAGGAGCCAACGAGAGAGAAATCGTAGTCGTCGAAGAAACGACGAGAGAGAGAGAGAGAGAAAGAGGGGCAAGGTTGTTTGATAGACGAGGTAACTGGCGATCGTGTCTCTCACAAAGTCGGATTCTTCTGGTAACTAGGCTGGAAAAAACATCACAACCGGCTACGATAGCGACGGCTTCCTCGTCGTCATCATCGCTGACCGACTTTGGTGCTCGCGCAATCGTCAGTCGTGCCGGAGATGCGTCCTCGAGAGGTCGACTGACAGACACCATCAGACTGGAGACTTCGAGATTGCTGGAAAACGTCGAAAGACGGTTTAACGGTTTCGGTCGCTCAGTGTCCTCAGGTTGTCCCCGCGGAACCCCTCGAGGATCCACGATATTTTTTTTAGCGCGAACGATTCAGTGCGCTCAGAGAGACGATTTATCGTCACCTATTCTATTCCCGATTTATACGGGGATCTTGTTCCTGGAGTGTTGCCTTCGGCACATGACGCGCATCGCGTCTGTAACTAAAGATTCTTTCACTCTCTCACGTTGATTTATTTCTTGTTTAATATTTCAAAATGATGTAAGACTTGAAATTTAATTTTCTACAAAAAAAAGAGTAAATCTATTTAAAAAATTCTTATTCTTTTTTATTCTTATTTTTTCAAGTAAAACTCAAGAAATAATTTATAAATTATCTTGTACAAAATTGAGGTATATTTATTGTCACGTTGTTATTAAAAATATGTCTTTTATTGGTTCTTTTTTTTTCTCTAAAAAGTATATTTGTTAATTTTTAACGGTAAGTGTAGAGTGAAAGAGTTTCTAATTACAATTGGGGGAAGGAAGGGGACGGGAAGAGACATTGTCGTGACGATCGATTCGCGATACATAGTTTGCCAAGTGCGGCAAAAGTAGCTTGTGCGATTTTGAAGTGTACTTTTTTGAAAATGATTTGGACGGACGACGACGCGGAGGTTCTAACCACGTGGCAGGAGGTATCAACCTTCTACAGGGCTTGGTTGAAGAACGTGTCTTGCAGTGAATTCGATCACGCCGAGAGACCGATTTGCTACGCTCAGGTCACTCAGGAAAACGAGGAAGTTCCGGGACCGGGGCTCAATTTCGCGCCGCTCATCTTTCAAAGTCTCTTCTATATTGAAACGAGAAAAGGTTTTACATTCACGCGAAATAATTCTTAGAACAAACTATTTTTGTTTTAGCATATTTTTGTATGTGTTTATATACATTTGAAAACTAAGTGAAAAGATCAGTAAAATTCAAGTTTCTTCCAAAAGCATCTTAGGCATAGGAAATGTTTTTATAATTTCAAAGAAATTTTCTTTTTTAATTTTATGCGCAAAATTATTATGATCTTTGAATATGAAATGACGAGCATGACAAATAGTAACATTACTTTTTAATAAAATCTTGTTTGATTATGCATGCGTGGAAGATGCAAATTTAATACATCAGCTTCGCAGCGCGCTCGAGAAGAATCATCTTGTTTAGATTGTACTTGATGAACGTCATTCTGTCTGTTTTCAGCTGAAGTAAAGATGCCCAGTGGAAACGTGGACAAGCCGATAATCGAAGACAATCACGATGGCACAGTATCCATCAAGTACGAGCCGAGAGAAGAGGGTCTTCACGAACTGATTGTGAAATTCAACGGCGAACACGTGCAAGGTAAATTAATCTACTTATCTCGCAAATTAATAGCGATTAAGCGATAATGAAGTACGATCGATCTTATACGGAGAGAGAATCACAGAGCTTCTAAGAATAACGCGCTAATCTCTATATAAACGCGTGTACGATCCGGTGGTATACCATTCGGAAACACGGAACCTATGTGAAAATTCATTTTCCGTGTAATAGGTCTTGCAAGCGCCAATTTAATAGCTATTAATAAATCTCCTTGTCCGGAAAATTAATTTATTACTTTGCCCAACAAGAGATCATTAAGTTTTCCAATTAACTCAAGCATATTTAATGTGCACGATTATTATTATTATTTATTATTACATCTTCTTCTTATCAATGTTTATCTGACAAATTATTTTGGCACCGTAAAATTTGTTTTATGGAATAAATGTTTTTTTTTTGTTTTCACTTTTTATAATATTTTTTTTATTTAATAATTTTAAAAATCTATCTTAAAGATTCGATTATCTTTAAAATATATTCTTCTTAATTTGTATATTTTATATTATAAATGTTATTATTAATATTTTAGGTTCTCCTTTCAAATTCCATGTCGATTCTTTGGCGAGCGGATATGTAACGGCGTATGGACCGGGCTTAGTCTATGGAGTTTGTGGTGAACCTGGTAACTTCACCATCTCGACGAAAGGAGCCGGCGCGGGTGGTCTCTCTTTGGCTGTCGAAGGCCCCAGCAAGGCTGAAATAAGCTGTCACGACAATAAGGATGGCACGGTTTCGGTATCGTATCTGCCTACCGCACCCGGAGAATACAAGATCACTGTTAAATTCGGCGATAAGCACATCAAGGGTAGTCCTTTCGTCGCCAAAATTACGGGTAAATGCATAACAATTTATATTCTATGTCATATTAAGGAGTTTACGTGATTCGAAGTTATTTTTACCAAAAACATTTTCCGTTAAACGCTACTTTCAGGCGAAGGTCGCAAGAGGAATCAGATCTCCGTGGGTTCCTCGAGTGAGGTACAGTTGCCGGGTAAGGTGTCCGATGCCGACATCAAGTCCTTGAACGCATCTATCACGGCACCCAGTGGCTTGGAAGAGCCGTGTTTCCTGAAGAAAATACCGAGCGGCAACATGTGTGTTTCGTTTACCCCGCGCGAAGCAGGCGAGCACACAGTGAGCGTGAAGAAGATGGGTAAACATATACCCAATTCCCCTTTTAAGATCGATGTGAAGGATCGCGAGGTCGGTGACGCAAAGAAGGTTAAAGTCTCCGGTCCCGGCCTAAAGGAGGGCAAAACTCACGTAGAGAACAATTTCTCGATCGACACGAGGAACGCCGGCTTTGGTGGTCTCTCTCTATCGATGGAGGGTCCGAGCAAGGCCGAAATTCAATGCAAAGATAACGAAGACGGTACTCTGAACATCTCTTATAAGCCCACCGAACCCGGTTACTACATTATGAATCTTAAGTTCGCGGACCACCACGTCGAAGGCTCTCCATTTACCGTTAAAGTCAGCGGCGAGGGT
Source organism: Pseudomyrmex concolor (assembly GCA_014839585.1). Classification (NCBI taxonomy): domain Eukaryota; kingdom Metazoa; phylum Arthropoda; class Insecta; order Hymenoptera; family Formicidae; genus Pseudomyrmex; species Pseudomyrmex concolor. Next base: position 4,191 of record QVOB01003571.1, on the reverse strand, counting down.
AGCAATCGGGTGAGGGAAAAGATCCAGAGACAACGTGAAGCCGTGCCGATCACTGAAGTCGGCAGCCAGTGCAAGCTCACCTTTAAGATGCCCGGCATCACGTCTTTCGACCTTGCCGCCACCGTTACATCGCCTGGCGGCGTCACCGAGGACGCCGAGATCAAAGAAGCCGAGGACGGTATCTACGCAGTGGCGTTCGTGCCTAAGGAGCTCGGCGTGCATACCGTTTCTGTACGATACAAATCTATGCACATCCCCGGCTCGCCCTTCCAATTTACGGTGGGTCCGCTCAGGGATGGCGGCGCTCACAGAGTTCACGCAGGTGGACCCGGCTTGGAGAGAGGAGAACAAGGTGAACCTTGCGAGTTCAATATCTGGACCAGGGAAGCGGGCGCGGGTACCCTTGCTGTCTCCGTCGAAGGACCCAGCAAGGCGCAAATAGACTTCAAGGATCGCAAGGACGGCAGCTGTTATGTTAGTTATGTCGTTAGCGAACCTGGTGAGTTGCACTAACATTCTTTATCAATTGTAATTTATCTTTATTTATCAATTTGTTCGCGCGGATTATTGTTTTGACATGTTTGATATAAGTATTAGATAAAAATATTACAATTATTAGTTTTTTTAAAAACACGATGAAATAAAGAGAAAAATCTCTCAAAAAATATTTGTAAGTGGTTGAATGATATTACTTTGCAATTAAAAGCTCTATTGTTTTACTTATTAAATTAAATATCTAATAATTGAAGAAAAAGAAAGAGAGAGAGACAGAGACAGAGATTTGTGTTTAACTAACGTTTTAAATATATGTAATATAAATATCCCTTACACTGCAGACCAGGATCATTCGTGTCAGCGCAAAATTTACTTGCGTTTATAACTTATAGACGAGAGAAGGGAGAGGAATCCAACCCCCCTCTCTAAACAAAATTGTGCAGAAGGGGAACGTAACGGCCAAATTTCAGGTCTCCAGTACAACTTCGATAACCACAGTGACAAAACGAAATTTAAAAAAACAAAAAATCCAAAATCCAAGATATTTAATAAAAAATGCAATAGCATAATTTTTTAAATGAAAGCTGCTTTATTTTTAATTTAAGCACTTTTTTTCAATTCGGTCAATTTCTTGGAAAGTTATGAGTTTTTAAACGACACTACATTTCGAGTTACTACAATCGAATTACTTTGTTTAAATTAAAAAATTATTTAAACAAATTAATTTTTTCCAAAATGTTTTGGATTGATCTATAAAGTAGAAAATTTAAAGATACTACGTAAATTTTTTCAGAATGTTTTTATAACTTTAACGTAAAGAGAAATATAGTGGAACATAAACAACCCTGGTTTGCAGATAAAAGGTGCCAAAAAAAACTTTGCAGTTTGAGGGATATACATAGGGATATATATAAATTTTAAATATATAAATAGATAAATATATATATAATGTGGATGAGAACTAAAAGATTAAACTATTATGTGAAATCATATTTATAGAGAAAAACTCAAATTTATAAAAGTTTTTTTAATACATACTCTTTTAAATAATAACTTTAAATAAATAAGAGAATATATTTAATCAAATATATACTGCTATTTAGATTTGTAATTTTCACAAATAAACACAAGTATTTGTGCTATCACTTCAAATATCCATTGAGCGCTACAAAATAATCGTAAGGATGGACGTTTGCCAACGACACGTTCGATGTACACATTCTTGCGTGAATAATATTGTCACAGTTGAAGGGAATTTGCCTCTTAAGTCACAAAATATTTACTTGTTTGTTAAATCTACTTGATCGCAATCTAACGTTTTACTACACGATTCTATATTTTTGATATCACGGTAGATTATTTGCAATATCCATATTGTCGCACGGACATTTCTTCAAAATTATCCGCACAAATTCTCTGTAGATTGTGAATGATATTTATGCAAACTAAATTATCCATGGCGCGAATGCCGTGGAGTTTAATAATTTTTCCGTGCAATTTTACGTACATATCTAATCATGCAGCAGTTAAAGTAAAATACTTTGCTATAGAATAATATAATATGTAATAAAACCGTCTCTTATTTTATTTGTGACGATTTTTCATTTGCGATACGAAAGTTTATAGATTACTCACTTAAAGTTTCTTATCATTGATACACAAATCTTTGAAAAAAATATCTTGATTTAAATACGCTTTTATCAAAAAGTTTATTTCTTATAATTCTATGATTTTAAGTAGACATAACTATGATCTATTTTTTACTTAAATATACCTCGCGTTACTCTTCTAGATATTTGCAGATTTTCAACACTAAATCATTCGCCATTAAAATAGTTCTCGTTGGTGATATGGGATACCCTGTATTTACACGTGGTCGGATTTACGTTCACCATAACAGCGAACGTAGATCAACGTCTACAAAGTGTTAATGAAGCCGGTTTGGCTGCTCGTTGATCCGCTGTCTCTACCAAACCCCTCTCTCCCATCCTGTTGATCGTCCAGCTCTCTTGGTTCCGATCCCGAAATATCGCCGTCTATATTTGTTAAGGTGGATCCATATTTTGGCCCCGATTAGCCACTCGCGGCTGGACGCGGTTTAGCGCGCGATGGTTATATTTGGGGCCCCCTTGTGGGAGCGTGTGACACGGCGGGAGAGAGGAAGCGGGGGCTCGGAGGGAGTACGAGTGGTGCGAGCAAAACAGAAACACGGGGGTGCACGACACAAGGGAAGGGAGGAGGAGAAAGCTCGCGGACGAATCGAGATCAGGATCGACGCGAAGAAAAGTAGTGGTACGCGACCAACCTTCGACTGCGGCTACAATTCGTTCGTTTCTCTTTCTCTCTTTTCCTTTTTTTTTTTTAATTTTTCTTTTCATATTGTTCTTTCCGCGTTCTTTGCGTTTCTTCGCAAACTCCATCGAATCTTCTTCAAATTTTTCTTTTTTTCTTATTCCGATAGTTTTTCGAAACTTCTTTTTTTTTTTTGAATTTTCTCTTTCGGCAAAATTTTTAACGCAAATCGGAAGTTGATGGCTACCTTTACAACTACTACACAGATCGTTCTGGCGGGAAATGAGCCGCGGGAGTTTCAGGAAGATAATGGTTAGTTTCGGTTCTTAATATATATATGTAGCAAATGCATTCTTTACGAGCTTTATTTATTTTAAAAGGAAACACAACAGTTTGTTTTGAACAAAATTAACATTTAGTTAAAAAAGATGTTAACTACAAAAATTAAAATACGCGAGCTATTTCAATAATTGTAAAATAACAAATTTAAAATTTATTATTAGAGAGAGAGACAGGTTATTTTATTATATAAAAATTTTTATTTTATATAAAAATTATTTATTTTTATTTTATATAAAAATTTTTATTATATAAAAATGTTACATATGTACACACACACACACACACACACACACACATAGATGTGTGAAACACATACTTTACGTTGTATGTGGAACACATATTTACATTATTTGTTAATGCATGCATATTTTTACTAGTTATTACTATTACTATTACTATTACTATTTGCTTGATTTCAGGCGAATATAGGGTGGGAATTAAGTTCAACGATCAACATATTCCCGACTCGCCGCACAAGGTTTACATCTCGCCGGCGATGGGTGACGCGCACAAGCTCGAAGTCGCACAGTTCCCTGAAAGCGGAGTGCAGCCCGACAAGCCGTCCACCTTCTTGGTACGCAAGAACGGCGCCAAGGGTGACCTGTTCGCGAAGGTAAATATCGCTTTATCTTGCTATTCCTCTCTGCGCAGGGATAGCAAGTGTAATTCGTGGGAACGTAATATCCGCGACTTGCGATAAATCTCCTAGCAAAAGAGAAGAGGATGATCGCCGTAAATAACTCGCGTACTTATGAAACGACGCTGCCACATCAGACCGCGTAGGTGGGACCGCAAACGTATTTTTACTGTGCGCCATGTGCACGTAGCTGGATGAGTCACTATGGAAGATTTCGACATAAAGTAGCGTCATCTCGCATCTTTGATGACTCCTTAGGTTGTTTGCTTTAAACTTTACTCGAATGCTGCTTTTTCAGCTTGACTTTTAAGGCCTTTTACTTTTTATTTTAAAATAAGGTCTGTATTATACACACACATATATATATATATATATATATATATATATATATATATATATATATATATAAGCAAACATATTTATGG
>QVOB01003570.1:0-22137 GCA_014839585.1 Pseudomyrmex concolor | reverse complement strand
CTGTCATCGTCATTATCACATGTTCACTAATACGTTTCCAATATACTCCAAGTCTCTTTCTGAGACTGTACCGAACGAAAAACAAGAAACCGATTACATGCCGGCTTTTGTAACGTAAGGCTATTAAGGTGTCGACTACTGATTTACATCGTAGATTGTGTGCGTCTACGATGGCGGGAGACGCTTACGCAAGAGAATTGCACTCGACTTGACGCCCATCTTGCGCCGTGTTGTACGTGGCACGTCGCGCCGTTGCATCGCCGCGATTTATGCGTCATGCAACGTCGGTATTCTTGTCTCGCTGGTGTTTCGCGGCTGGACGACCTTGCAATGCCGTGGCAACGCGATGCAACCGCAGCGACGTACAACACCGACGAGATGTCGCCGACGTTAAAACCACGTCGCCGCGACCTGTGGTACAGGTTTGAAATTTAATTGCTGCCTTGACGCGAACAAAATATCTCGGCAACAATTTGAATAATCTACATATTTTGCATAGAAAACGAAAATTCTCCAGTGTGCGTATATAAATAACAACGACATGTTTAAAATTCTAACATGATATTTAACTTTGATAAAAACAAAATCTATTAATTTCGAGTCTTAAAAAATTTTGTTCCGTCGCAAATTGAGCAATTCGCGCAATTTGCTTCGCACCAATTTCCAAGTTAGATGTATATCTGGATACAAGCGGCTTTAATAATGAGTCGTAAACTTCGAAGGGTGACGGCGTAGAACCGAGTGTACGTTCGAGTAATTAGCGGCGATGCCGCGGAGAAAATAATAATGGGCATTCGAGTCGGATGAGAACTTGGTGAAATCTATATCGGCGTGCTCGGCAAAAGTCCGTCAAAGAGACGGACGCCGCGTTACGAGGAAGTTTTCTGTCCCAACGCGGGAACTTAGAAAGCGAATCTTTAATCCTCGCTTTCACGAATCGCCCTCCCGTTGGGGGATGATGGATTTAAAATTCTAATTTGAAACTCTTTTTATCTCTCACGAAGCGAAGGACAGCTGGAGGTCCTCCGAACACAACGAGATCATCTCTTTTCTGTAGCTTATTCCGGACGATATTATGCAAGTGCTTCAGCAGATGCCCTATTTTGTCCATAAATCTTCACAAATATTTATTGTTCAGAAAATAAATTAATTTACAAAAATATTAATTATCTCTATCCTCCCTCTCCCCCAAATAAGAAGAAAGAAATTATCACTGTTTTTCTTTTACTCAAAAGCATATTTTAGCAGAAGTTTAGGTTGCGCACGTCACAGGTACGTCAGAATGCAACGGCACATGAGCAATTGCATCCCGAAGCAGCGCGTTGGACGCGTTACGGTCCTCGGACAGCGAAAAACGGTAATGCGTTTTACATGACTGAGAATACAAGTGGTGCTTCGTTTCTCTTATTGGTCACCGCGTGTCCCTTCGCGAGTGTTAGAAAAATATCAGCGATGAAAGCGTTTATTTCTTTTTCACTTTCGCACAGACAAATGAGTTATCGAAGTGACTTACAGACAAATTTGTGACGTAAATTAATTATATAAGTATAATAATTTATCAGTTTCGAATAACATGTAAACACATCTCTGAAAATTACTGGCGATTGCGTTACAACGAATAGACTTTCTAGCGGCGGAACGTGATTTTACGCGAATGTATAAACTCGTTCCGTTCGATTCCTCCGTGGCTTTTGCCGTGCCGCGGCTGACCGTAAAAGTCGAGAACGACCAGTTCTTAAATCGTCGGGAAATATATTCCGCGGAATGCGCTATGCCAAATAAAGGCCGCGCGATGTATACAGCCGATGTTAATACCTGCAATAAAAATGGGAGAAAAAAAAATGACCCGCATCGACCGCGCTCTGCGTGTCGCAAGCGCCAACATTTATCGGGAACCAATAAACCACGCTACAACTGTATTACCTACCATTATGAAATACGGCCTTCCTTCTAATAAACGTAAACATTCAAGTCGCGCTACGATGGATAAAGTAGTCTGATTACAACCTGCCAGCCGACAGCTGACAGAAAACTCATTTTCGTCGTCCTTTCCCAATGATCGTTCGGAAATTAATATCTGTCGAACGTATAGGAAACTGAAAGTTCTTCTACCGTACCGTGTATAGCATACGCGAGTTTCTAATTACAAATTCAATCCCTGTTACGTGAACGAGAATCAATTTGAAGAAAAGAAAAATGGTTTTTAAAAATAAATATAATTTTCTTTCGACTGCGTGAAAAAATCTGATGAGTATTTTTTGCATGTACGAGAAGCGATTGATAAGCGACAATAGTATCTCTGTTGTCATTGACTCTGTTGTTCATTCTTCAGAAGAACAAATGTCAAACGCTCATTTTTACACGTGGTGTTTGACAGTTTACCAATACATATTATATATAAGAGATAAGAGAATATATATAACTTCAGAAGAATACCAGATATTATTATATATATCGGATATTATTAGTGCGCACGCGCGCGTCTTATCGTCGATAATAAATAAATTTCGCAAAAAAAAAAACAAATTTGTGACGACGTATGTACGGTGCGTTAGCGGTATAAAGAAGACACAGAGAGACGCGATTAGCGTGTCTTCGAGCAAGGCCGCGTCCGCATGATCTGCACGAAGGCGCGTGCTGCCTCATCCATGTAAGCAACGTAACGACCGAAACATAGAACCGGCGACTGTGGAAATATCAAGAGATATATGTACATCGTAGAGATGAGAAACAGAGAACTCGTGTCTACCCGCTTAATATCAGCGGGACGAAAGTTGATGCGGTGTAGCGCAGAAACGAAGGCGCTTTGTAGAGATTCTCACACACGTGGATGTAGTTCGACATTTGTTCCAAGGATTACTAAGTAAAGATTCAACTGTAAAAACGAATCCTCAATTGGATTCAATTTATTGAATCAATAAAAACAAAAAAGACCTGCGCGTGTGAACAAATTCTATATCTTATGTATAATTATATTCAATCATATATTAATTATATTTTTAATCACATATATGAGATCGTCTCAATCTATGATGTAATATATTATATATAACTTATTTTTGATCAGTTTTTTTTTTTTATCTCGAATTTGTCCACATACACGTAGAATTTTTTTCTCGGAATACATGTCGAGAGATTAATACAATATAGATTGAGTAATTTATCGTTATTACCGTTGAATTTATTTGCATCATCGCTATATTTAAAATTTATCTTCCCGTGAATCAAGCGCTCGTGTGTGTATACCTATCCGAACCCGAACTCTGCGCGCAACTTTCTCCGCCGAACCTGTCTGGTGTTTTTGGAAACCCATTATAATAATCTTGCCTTCGCGCGTCGAACGATGACGAAATTGCACACGCTTGCAATCGCGACACGACCGTAATAAAACGCATCGCCGTGCGTCGCATCGACAAATATCGCGTGTAAAGAGGTCAGATTGTCACTCTGACATAGGCATCGCACAAGTTGGATTTTCAATATTCAAAGGCAAGCGTTTTTGCGAAATCTTGCGCGAATTCGGTAACTCAAAACGCACGTATTCTACGATATTCCGAAAAGCAACGCGAGAACTAAAAAGAGAAAAATTGCATTTGTTTATTAAGTATTTTATTTTATTTTATTTTATTTTATTTTGATTTATATTTGCGAGAAAACGTTCGACTCGATCGTGTCTGGAGAAATTTCTATTAAATTTTCTATTAAATCTTTTGTAAGTTTCTTTTGACTATAGAATCCTTTATTTATTTCAAATTTTTAATAACATTTCGTGTATAGACACTTATATGAACTCACACGTTAATAGCAGCGGTTATCTCAATACATTCAAGAAACTTACGCGAATATATGAAATGTCTTCTTTGTGCAGAAATCAAAAAAAAGTTGGTAATTTTCTTTCATTTCTGCAGTGACATTTACTTACTTTGCACACGTACTGCGCATACTTTTTTTTTTTTAATACTTCGTATAATTACGCGGTGTTCGCTGAGGGCGGATGCGAGCCGAAGAGATATTTTTTTGGCACGCGACAGAGTGAATATTCTCGCAGAAATTCACCGTTACGTGCGCAGCAAGTAAAAGGGCAAGTTATTCATTCAATAACGCGCGAATTCATTCAATTCGCTGTATAAATTACGCGGCACGGATCGCGCGACCGCCGCGCGGAACAAAAGGATCTTTATTAAGAGGGCAAAACAGGGTTTATGAGTGCGATCAGAGTGGGCTCCGTGTAATAAGGTTGCCTAGGAATAATAGTCGACGCAGCTGCACGAGAAGTGTACTTTGCTCGAACTTGGAACATTCGCCGCCCACTGTTGCCCCGTTCGAGAGCGCCTCTCTGGAGAGAGATTTTCCATCAATACTATCCTTCAAAATTACGATCATTGTTACGGCAGACTCTCGAGCTTCTTTACTTCCAAGATGGGGGGCTAGAAAAGGGAGCGAGAAACGAGCGAAATCTGATGGAAATAATAATTTCATGCTTGAAATCAATTTGCACGACTGTCTAAACGACGGAAGGAACTTTTTACAAAGTAGTGGTAAATTTATTATGATTCTCGCCACGTAAAAGACTGGCACGGCATCTGATATATTCCTACTTAAAGACATCTCATAGATGCTATCGGCTTCGTAAATTCGGGTCGCGCGTTTACGTGACCGAGCGCGCGGTACGATTTTCTCTAATAACATATAAATGTAGAGAGAATCATCAAGCAAAAACGAACCTTCTGTATTAATTTTTAACACGATCGATGTTCGAATTTGTAATTTAATAGAGTCTTACGTTATTTCGAATTCAAGTAAAAATCTAACTCTTCTCAGATACACGTAAACCACCGAATCCGCATCGCTTAAAAGACGCACCGTATACACGGGATTTTCAAGTCGGCGCACCGAGCAGAACCGTGGAAATTATCGTGGAAGTTACGAGACATCGTCACGAGATGTTACCACGCCGGGACATTCGTGCCGCGAGGAAAAAGACCCTCGTTAACGGCCGTAACACGTTTGTCGCGCACAGTTATACGCGCGTGCCCTCTTTTTTCGCAACGACCGTTTATTCGCTCGCCAAAAGCACCGACCCTGACGAGCTGACCGACGGAAAAGCGCAGTTAGAACCGTTTTTAGCGGCTACATGCTTATAGAGAGAACTCCGGCGGAGGAGGTCTTTGTAAACCGGGAGGCAAATAATTAACTCCGGCGCGTTTCATGCTTGAAATGATTTTTTTTTTTTTTTTAATCGCGCGTTAAAACAGTCGAACCTCGCTAATTCGAGAACGAGTCTGCAACTCGAATTTTTATCCATTTCCCACAGAAAATCTCTTCAAGAAAATTAACTCGGAGTAATTTTTATTTACTTCTACAACTCGAATTATTTTTTAAAATTGATTTCTCCCCGCCTCTATAACACGAAGTTCGACTAACAGAATTTCTATAACTCGAAGTAGATCGCGAAAAACATCGGCGCTTCTTTCTCTTTTTTTCTCTGTTTTACACTTGTAACGTGGTGTCAAAAGTTTGTCTGAATTCGATAAGTCGAATGTTGTTTCTTCTCTCTATAATTCAAAATATTTTATAAAAGCTTTATTAATATGAATTATTTTCTGTCTCCTTGAGACTTGAGATAGCAAGTTTCGACCGCGCATAATTGTATAATACATTATCGCGATATTTACGTGCGCGCGACGTGAAAAAAAAGCAAAGGTGCACACAAAAATAGTACTTTATAAAAAAAACGCGTACATGTGAAATTCTGTTTAAATTCAAAACTCTCGCGAGACGAACGAGATTACTTGGAGCTATTTCTCACTGTTGCGCGGAGAGCTTGCACTCTTAATTAGCACGCCGCAAAGTGCAGCCGCTCACAGCGGTTTCTCATAGTGGTTTTTCACAGACAATGCGGTGTGTTTTTTTCGATTTTCCTAATATTTTCTTCGGAGCTCGCGAGTAAAATTATCGTATGAGAAAATCGTTCGCGCGGCCGCCGAGATATTCGCGTCGGTCGTTCTATATGTCGCAAAAACATAAAAGTGTGCGCATTCCCGATGATATATCTCGAAACATTCGACTAAAATCACTCGAAGCAAAAATAATCAAGATTGGCGCGAGTCCTTGGCAGAAGGATCTTTCACTCCTGCGCATTCCTCTTTAGATTGGCTGCTTGATTCACTCTAAGTAGCACGAAATTTGTTGGAAAATTATATTTGTTCCGGTAATTTTGGCTCGTTTTACAATCATTAGATTTACGCAACAACGTTGTAAAACGATGGGTTGTTTTTAAATATTATAAACGATATAATCTATCGTGTCGTTTCTTTTCATCGACCGAAATAATCAGAGCGAGTGGCGATTAATACTCATCTTGAATGATTTCGTCGCGAAAAGTCGCGTTACGCGCAAATCGTTTCTCGTCTATTATTTTAAGAACAAATTACATAACCGATCGAACTCGCAGCGATGAGTATATATAGTGAACAGAAAACATTGAACACACAAATTAACGAGCGTGTGGATGAATTTCTCTGTGTACACACGTAACCTACTTACTAATTATGAAAAAGAAATAATCTGATGAAAGAACCAAAGCCGATAACCGAGAAAAACATCATTCTAAGTCTCTCCAGCAAGTTAAGAAAACTTGTAATAAGAAACAGTTCGCGTTGCACAATTTACTCTGGTATGATAGAAATTTTAATATCATTCGTCGCGCGACACTTGAGACTTGCTAACGAGATCAGGTCAAGAAGTGCGGTTCGGTCTTGAGTTTTGTGAAAGCGCAGTGTTGGCAGTAATCACATTGGAAGCGAAATGAAAATGAGAGAAAGAACACGAAGGGTTCTCCCTTCCCTTCTATACATACGCTCGACTCGTTAAAGAGAGAGAAAGAGAGACGGGGAGGTTTTTCACGAGTGCGCAACGTGTTCCTATCGGATAGTCGTAAATTGCAGTTAATTAGCTCGATGTTGTAAATTATGCATAATTAAGAGAAGAAAGTGCGCAACGATGAGAGAGAAAGCAAATGTCGGGCAAATTCTACGAGCGAATATTTCCTCGCGTTATTATTTCATCTCTTTCTAATATTGTGTTAACGATGCAATGTCATTTTCTCGCTTATAACGTCGTTAATTAATACAATGATGGAAATATGAAAAATTAAATAACGTACCATATGACGCATGAGGGAAAGCAAACATTTCATTCATTTGGTTAACGAACTTGCAGAATCAAGATAATAAACGAATATCGTGAGTAACAATATTAATTGATTAATTATGACAAATGCTGAACGTGATAATATTACGACTGAAGTATAATGTAGAGTATGCGCAATGAACATTATCTGTAAAATAGTCTTAATATCCGCGTTACTGATGGACGATATTCCATAATCAATAATTTTATTACATCCTAACGTTGTATACCGAAGATACGTTGTAGTGGCTATCACCTCAACTCGATCTTGGTATCTGTCTTCAGATACCAGACATTCTATATTACCGACAAATGCTGGGTTACCATTAATCGAGGAACTACTATTCGTTGGTAAGTTTAGGATTATCCTACCGTTCGTGGCAAATCAGAAACCTGTAATGCAACTTTTACCGACACTGTATACGCAGTTACAGGTCCATTCAGATTTTTGACTCACCCTGTACATCTCTCAGATAACAGCGCTTGTAGGGCGTCTTCACATGCTTTCAGAAAGATGCCCGAAAAAATATCTTTCAAACGTTTTCACACGTCTTTTATACAAGCGTTGTCGTCTGAACACACACACACACACATTGTATTCTGAAAACAGAAATGTTTATACATATTTAGACACACATAAAATTATTTTATAGATGAAGTATACTAAATAATTAAAAATGACGATATATCTTTCAGCGTAATTTGAGATAAGTAAAACTAACTTCATTCATAAAAGATTCTTTTTGTTCACACAAACTGCTAAGACAATCTCCCATAAAATATTACATAATATTATATTCCTTCAATGAGAGAATCTTTTCTTAATGTAATTATAATAATTCTCTCTCAATTATTCCTCACGATAAAACGCGATACAAGTTTTTTCACGCGATCCAGACAGCTTTTTATCAAGAAAAAAAGTACTTATTATTCACCATCACAAACGTGTCTATGAGACATTTTACACATATATATTGTAGTCATATCAGAGACACGTGAGCGACGCCTCAGAATGATTATTGATTTTCTCAAGTACAATCGCGCGTGCGGCAGAATCACACAATGCCAACATACGGCCAATGTTAAAATACAACAGCCAACCACTGATATTTTCGCAAGCTCTTGCTGATCGCGAAAGGGTAGAAAGAAAATATAAATGCTGACCGAAACGACGACGACGAAGACGACGCAACTCGTTCGCAACGATGTGGGCGGATGTCTCGCCCCCGCACCTTAAACAACACGCCTGAAAGACGAGACAACCGCGACCGATTGTCTGCCTTTACCTGCGTTGGTGATCATCTTTTTGTCCCGCCCTATTCCCTACACTCCGCGGTAATTCGCCTTGTAATGCACACCGAGTAGAATCATAATCGCATTGGCCAGTCACAATAATATCCTATTATTGTAGAAGAACGTTGAAAGTATTCGTTTCTCATAGGTACGAAATTTGTGAGAGAAATGTGTCTTTCTGACACGAAGTGTTCGAGACGACCTCGCCTTCTCAAAGAGCTGACAAACGCGACGTTTGCTAACAAAAATGTGGCGCAGCGCAATAGAAAGAATCAGCAGGTGGGAGAAAGTGAGATCTTGACCTTGCTCCTGTGAACTAAACGTGTTTAGTCTATTCAAAGGCGCGTGAAGCGGTCATTTTGCCACGGATCATGAACCGAAGAATACGGATAACTCGTTTCTCAGCCAAAAATATTTTTTTCTGAGCTCCTGCTTCGATAAACGAAGTGCGTTGCAAAAAGCAATCGGACTAAGTCAAAAAATGATGTGTTCTAGAACTCTATTGTTATTGTAAAAATTTTAGAAATACATTGCGAATGATTATTCACTCACCTTTGCACACATACACGCACGCTATATATATATATATTGAGAAGAGACGTTCGCTTCCTCGTGCCTCATCATCGGGCACGTGCTGGACCGCCGAGAGAAACCGGTTCTTTCTCCTGATCACCGACCGGAATCTTTTTACCAGTTTGTAGTGGCCATAACGATCGATTTCGATGTATTATCCCGTCGAAAAAAGTGTTCTCTTTTCTGAGGAATAACAAGCCAATTCCCGAATTCCAAACAGAATTCTCTCGACTCGAGAAAAATGCAAAACAAATTTGTTTTTTTGTAATATTTAACGTACAACGCGATTACACACGAATGACGTAACGATGATTTGCGTCATTCGAGAGTGCATGATAGTATGAAGAAATTAAATGTTATACGCTCGTGTAACACGTGTATTAAGTAACATACAAACAAATTTCATTCTTTTGCAGAAAAGTTTCCTTCTTTTAAATCACCTTCTCACTCGTTTGCTAGTATGATATTTATTTAAATCGAATTATATCGTTATAAGAAATTGTCAAGCAATGTTCAAGGTACAATAACCGGACAATAATATTAAAGAGACGTCATTAGATATTAATTATTAGATATGTAAATATTAAACATAATAATTCCCTCAATGTTTCAAGTATTGTTAAAATATGTTTATAAATAATTTTTCTAAATATATCAGTTCTTGTACTTTTATACATAAAAATACTTTATAATGATTTCTAATGCTTTCTTTAATAAATGTCCGACCAGTGATACAATCACAGTTACTTTACACAACTTAGCGATCAAAGATTTAATTAACGCCAACAATGAGAAGTTATTTGATGAGGTGTGAAACTTATCAACCAATAATAGAACCTCAGGAGAAGATATTGAGTTCTTCTTATCGTCGACCAAACAACAACGAAAAGCTCGATAACGAATATTTTTGTCGAGTTACGAAGCTAGTTTTTTTTTTTTTTTTTAAACAGATCTCCGCCAAGTTTATTGTTAGAGACAAATTAACGATCGCAGAACTTCTCCCTCTCTCTCTCTCTCTTTCTTTCCCTCCATTGTGTTAACTATCCTGTCCGTTCGAATATACGCGAAGATAGATTCGGTTCCGTTATAAATTACGTTGTGCGCGCAAACGCGCTATCGTACGCTATTCATAAATCATCGCGCCGTAATAAGCCGCGGCATCGAGATGAAAGTTTTCCACTCACGATGTCTCAAGCAGGATCTAATTACAGCCTAAAAGAATTCCTGACAATACCTCGTTCATTTGTCGCGTGTATTCGACCCGCTCGCTTCCAAGTCACGTCGTATTGTACGTATCTCCTCCCGCAAATTACACATTTCGCAAGCGATTATAACGCACACATCGCAATTTTTTATAACATTTATTTCAGACGTTCGAAAGCGAAAAGGTGAAACAACTCGACGATAATTACCAATAAACAAATCCGTGTCTAATAAGATATTTCTTTCTCTTCCTTTCTAAACTTTATGTTACGTCATTTCTATCAATAGTCCGTTTCTCTATGCGGTTTTCTTAATAAAAACTAAAATTATCAGATTTTTAATCTTTTTCTAAATCGTTTTTAATAAAAATTATTTGATATTTCTCTTTTTTTTTTTTTTTTTTTTATCGCGAATTCCGTTAAAACTTTTGCACTCATCCAATACTCCGGAATACAATCCGGAGCTCGTGATATTCGCGATAAATTCGTGCTCGAGGGAACGAAATCGCATTTATATGGAGCGATCGCGTTTACGGATGCGGTTGAAAGAGTGCCAATTGCTCTCCTCAAAGCGATCGATCGAGTTCACGTAACCCGCGGCTTGATGTTAGTTACGCATCGGGGAACTTTGACATATATATATATATATATATATATATATATATATATATACGTATTTTCTCTCGTAAGAGCGTCTCGCGGATCCGACATGGAAAAAAGACAAGGCGGGGTGTCAAGTGGCTTTTTCTTAATGAGGACACTTGTGCTTTTTCACCCTCGTTGCGAACAAAAGTATCCCGCGGCATTTAAGAGACATTATCGAGTCTAAAACCGCCGATTCTGCAGCTAATTTGAAATTTTCACCAGAAAGCGCTCACGGTAATAAAAGTTCGCGAGAAGGTTTTACTTAAAGTTAACTTAATTTACGCTCTTAGTTAAGTCTTTCTCAGCTCGATACAAGTCGATACAAGTCAATATATGTGTAGATGCAAATATATATTTTTTTAACTATATTTATAAATATAATAAAAATATCAATGCTTGGTTTGCATCTCATGTACGTAACCTGTTCAATTTACCTTTCTTAATTTACCTAATCTTTTATCTTATCTCTCTAAATAAATATTTACTCATCCATCGATTTATCTTTCTATTTAACCAGATATATAGAAGCAAACTAATAATACTTGTCGTCGATTCAATTATATTATAAATCGCTGCAATAACAATAATTCACGTTCTTACGCTGATGGGAGAGTTAACGAGCCAATTCACAAAATAAACAAAATTTGGATTAATTAGATTCTTGGAAGAACTTGCTGTGTGTGTGTGTGTACTCTAAATGTGTTGGTCAAGTTGTATTTGTCTAAAACTTATGCTGAGTGCTTGAAGGAAACCATTAGTTCGAGAAACGCTTTATCCATTTGCAGTTCATTCATGTCAAAGTGCTTGCGAAGTAAGACAACAAATCGCGGTGATACCAAACGAAAGGAAATGAAAGCAAGCGGAGATCCGGTCTTGGTAGCAGTAACGTTTTCTCATTGTTCAACACAATGAACGAGGAACTTTTATCATTGCATTTCGCGAAATTCTTTCGATTAGCGCATTGACGTAGTTGATTCTTTCTTACAAAAAAATATTTGATACAATATTAGGAAACACGTAAAATCTATTAGAGAAGATATATATTTAATATCTTATCGGTCTTACATGTGTGTGTGTGTGTGTGTGTTTCTGTTTTTTGTTAAACACTTTTCGATGACGTGTATCCTGCGTGCACTTTATTCATTAATATTCACACACAATCTACACACTTCCATTTCTATGACATTTTATGGTGTAATAAAAATTCAAATTGATGCAACACCCTTTGTCGCAAGAGCTCAAAAAAAAAAGTACTGCAGGTTCTAGGGGAATAAAACGCGGTAGTGAAGTTTCTATCGCGATTGAGGCGGCATGACTTCGCAGGACTCGCGAACAGGCTCTACTAGATTTTCTTTTCGTTCGTTCGCGGTGCAGCAGTCGATTACACGGTAGCCAATATAACGGGCAGAGTCCGAGATAATCTCCAAGGATAAGCCGCCAAGCCGTCTTTGCTTCCAAGACAATAAACCGCGATAACGACCGATGAGAGCTGGTGCGCGCACCATTATATTTATATATATATATATATATATATATATATATATATATATCTGTTCTGAAATTCTCTTTCTGCCCGCAGAAAGAGAATTCTCTTTTTTGGCAATAATCCTGCGCTTGCGTGAAAATAATAAACGCGTGCCAGCAGAAATTGTATTATAACATACGAGTACTGATTGAAGACAGATGTCTTCAAATATTATAGAATTTCTTCAAATATCAGAACAGTTTAGTTTTTATTTCTTTAAAATTTAAATAATTATTTAGATTAATTAGCAACAAATTTAGCTTTCAGCTACAGAGATTTTTAATATTTCACAACGTTTCTTGCAAACAGATTTCTGAAATCTGTCATTTTTATAAGTTGTTCTAATGTCAAAAGCGCGCGTTTGTAGCGTCTTGTATCTAATTATAAAAATGCAGAAGCATTGAGATAAAAAAAAAAAAATACTCGCCACGTATATTATTGTAAAAGTAATGGTTTTAAATTTTATCTGACATTTATACAATTACACGCGATTTAATATTATATATGAGCTATTCACGCGTGAGACAGATTGGCCAGATGCGGCTTGAAAGTACACGTATTCAGAAAAAAATCTAGTCATCGGCCATTAAAACGTTAATTATAGTCTGAGATTTTCCTTTTAGGAACGTCTCTAGCACACACCCTGCACATCCGCGGTGTAGCATCAATCGATCGATAGGTTGCTTCTCGGAGAATGAACAGCAGTGCCTTTGTGTGGCCGCCTCTCGAGACTCTTGAGGATCGTCTCTCTTTACGAGGTATTGAGAGAAATCTAATGTCACCCCGTCGCCATTGGAGAATGGCGTTTTATTGACCGTTAAATATCCCTGTAATTCTATCATCGAGTCATCAAAGCTTAAACGCAAATTTGCATGTGCAAAAGACCTCGCGTTTAAAGTTAAGTTGCGATTCATGCGCCACTATCTTCATAAATCCGTCTATGTCAAAACGCAACAGACTATTGTGTACTTACGCAATAAAGAGAGAGATACAGACTCGACTCTCTCCGGTTGCATTGAATTCAATTGTCATTCAGCAATTCTATCGATTATCGAGAGGGAAGTAAAAAAAATTAATGAGTGACCAAAAAATATCGAATTGCAAAAACGATCTGCTTTAACGACGACGTAATGTTTTTCATTAGACAATTTGCATCCCGTTCCACTTTACAAGCTTTACTGCGTCCGATGTGGAAACATTACCCGAATCACATTTACGATGTAAATTAGTCGCTCGTTTTAGTCGTCAGATAATCGAATCGATGGTTCGCGCAATTCGGTCGAAGTTTCCAACGACAAAAGCCTCGCAAACGCGTAACGCGATTGTCCAATAAGACGAATCCGGGCGCGAGTTTACCTTGTTACATATAACACACATCGATTATGCATTTTGTTTCGCGAAACACGTGATTCCGAACTATGAGAGAGAGAGAGAGAGAGAGAACGAGGCTTTCGGTGATCAATTCGCGCGTTTCCCCGCGCATAATTACAAAGCCCGCTTCATAAGGTGTGGTCACTGAGTAATCTGCGTATGTGTGTGTGTGTGCGTCGCTTCACTTCATTAGATACAAAATTCAGTTCAAATTACAATCTCGTCCTGCGCGCGTCGATGTAGTTCAATATAACGTGAGAACGATGTTCCATGTAATTATTTAAAGCGTGACTTTGTGTGGATAGCATTAGCACGGTATTAAATTTCATAAATATGACGAAGAACGTGCCTATATATATATACAGACATAAGTAAACTTCTTTGGCAATTACCATTAACACACAGCTACGTGGAAAAAATTTTGTCGGAGTAGCAAGAAGATTACTAATTACTACGGCGGGCAAGAAAAATTTGCCACGTCTATTGCTTGAATTTATTGCTTTGCCAACAAAATTTTGTTAGTGAAATTTTGTTATTGAAACAAAATCACACATTTTTCTTGCTGATCATACAATAGCAAAACTTTTTTCCCGTGCAGAGTTAAATGCCTCGTTTTATTCGTTTGAAAAACGTTTTTATTCGTTATTTTTTATTGCTTTAATATTTAAATGATCAACTAAGAAAAGGGTTGCAAAGATTTTTAATATTTCACACTTTTATTTCTTTAAAACAAAATTACTCAGAAAATTTCTGTAATTTAAAATAAAAAATTCGTCACTCTGACGAATTTGTGATTGTTCTAAGTTGTTAATATAATACTTTCAGCAGTTGGTGTCAGATGCACGTTGCAATAAGCAACTTATTTACACTAATATAAGCCAGATTGCTTCAATGATAAAACTTTCCCAAACGCCCTTTTCCCGCGCAAATTCTTTTTATCTCGTACTCTCCCGCAATCTCAAACTTTTAATTATGTTTTACCGAAAGAAGAGAAGAATTCGCGAAAATGTGATGTACGACAGAGAATCTTGTCTTGTTATCACAGAATACGTGCGACGCGGAAAAAGAAATTGCCGTGGTCGAGAGTAGTGGGTGGAAAAAGAAAAAAATAAAATATATCACACGACACCAAATAGATCTGACTCCATTACGCCTCAACTACTCTGGCCGACCATGTCTCACCGTGAAAGCTTTTAATAACCGTGACACACTTGCGTATGTGCGCGGCTTATCGCAAACAACGTCCCGAGTCTCAAGCCATTAGTCTTTCTGATCGCGGAAGTAGCCTGGCCGAAAGGGAAAAAATATCATCTCGTTAGCATATACGCGCGCGCGTCACACGACGTCGCCGTCAAGAAAAAAGAAAACTGGTACAAGCGATGAATCGTTTGCGTTTTGCGCCGTTTATCGGGGGCGACATTAATCTTGGCGAACGATGAGAGAAGACGAAGAACGCGCTCCCGATTTTCGTTCTCGACTCGCAACAAATCACCTTCCGGAACGGAGCAATTAGACAACAAACGCGATCGAATTACACTGTCTGGTCAGGTTACAACCTGGAACTCAATCGAACGGAATAAACTGTGTGTGTCCAGGAACAAAATAAAAATATCTCACGAGAAAATCACGTGAAATTCGAGCAAGTGAATACGATCTGACACGTGTCGGACGGGTTTTTGATGTCCTCTTTGAAAGAAAAAAATAAACAAAAATATGTCGTCCCAAATGTAATTCTCATTTCGCGCACGAGAAATGTCATAAAGCAAAATTGCCAAGGTTTTGTGATCGTTAAGAACAGTTCTGCGTGAGATATTCGTATGTGAGAACGCGGGTATTGCGTCGTGAAGTAATCGCGATGATGCAAACGGTCTCGTGCGCGCTCGTGTGTGATAATAATGACGATGCAAGGTTTTCATTAAATTACTTGCGGGTGTACACACGTATCTCTGTGAAATCTACTTCGCGAAAATAAAGCTCACATTAGAATGATTAATGAACGAAAAAATTACGCGTAGGTTACAGTTTTTTTTTCGTAAATTGCTATTCTGTTGTGTTGTCCTGAATTATTCAACGATCTCGCACGTGCGAGAAATTAGTTTCTCGCTCGGGAAAAGCCGGAATTTATTTCTCTAGCTTATACGTGCACGTGGGGCGATTTGCATATGTTCTTATCTCGACGACGAAAACGATTACCTTTCCCACCGCGACCTTAACTTTCCATCGATGTCAATCTCGTCGAATGGCGTAACAGACAGATGTGCTTGTTGTACACAAACGCGTAAATGTCTTGTGAACACATAAAGCTGCCCTTTTCATTGTTAGAAGATGATTATTGAGGCGTTATTGGTGCAATTTCACGTGTAAAGGCATTCACGCGCTTGCCTGTGCGAGGCGAGAAAAAGCACTCACCTCGATTAAAACCGCGACTTTCAGGTAAACATGTATAGCTGTTATTTGATCATCAGTCTTGTTGCGAGCGACGCTTGTAAAAGAAACGATTATTAAAAGTATCGATCTCGTCGAGTTGCGATATGCATAAACGTATCAAAGAATTGCATTCGCATTCTGAATATTATTTCAGAGTCGCGCAATATCTCGGAGTAATATTTTATCGTAAGCTCGGCAATACTTCTACCGGGATATTTAATTAAAGTCGCCGCTGCACGTAGAACTAATTAATTCTCTGCGAAAAA
This sequence comes from Pseudomyrmex concolor, assembly GCA_014839585.1. Taxonomy (NCBI): domain Eukaryota; kingdom Metazoa; phylum Arthropoda; class Insecta; order Hymenoptera; family Formicidae; genus Pseudomyrmex; species Pseudomyrmex concolor. The sequence continues at coordinate 5,644 of QVOB01003570.1, read as the reverse complement.
GTAGCGGTGGTTAAAACAAAGTTTCGCAAACGGTGCGTTTCGTAACAAAAGTGCGCTCCACACGATCCGATATTTTAATTCGCAATCGCGCGAGTCTGCAAAAATTCTTTGCGAATTGTTTCGTCTTGTGTGCACGGTCTCGCTTGAATATTCGAAAGTATATATAAAATATATATATATATATATATATATATAAAATATATGTACCAGCGCGAATGTACCGGAGCAAGGCTAAATACCACGTATTCTTAGAGCGCACGTGAGAGAAAGACAGAGAAAGAGAAAGAGATGTGCAGAATAATTTCATGACACCTGTGTAAATTCACTGGAATAATCGGTGTCGTGCGAAAGCTATAAATTCTGCAGTCTAGATTGTTACCAGTCTTGAAATACGAAATTCTTAATATAACATAAAAAGAGATAAAATAGAATTTAACTAATACATATTTTCAATTTTCTTTTTAATGAATTACTTAATTTTTTTCATGTTTCGCTTTATACTGAGCCTTGTCACGCGAAGAGAGTTGCGTTCATTCATTTTGACTCAGTCGCTATATTCGTTCAAAATTGAAAACTGCTCAGACAAATGTAAATTGTAATGAATATTTTCTCTCAATGTGTTTTATGCATGTACATATTCGTTTCTATATAGAATTTTATCTCCAAAATTATGTGCGCGTTTGACATTTGTTTCTTCTGAAGGATGAAGCTTGGTGTCGACAACAGCACTGTCTATATGCGTCATATTTTCGCAGACCTATCAATCGCCCCACGTATAATGAAAATCTTTCCTAAAGGTCAAAATGAATCGCGATTGTCGTTGCGTATTTCGTGTAATTCCGAGAATTAACTGATATATTTTATTTTTAAACTAAATAACAAGATCTTTCAGATTTCCGGCTTACGAGAAGACTTTGTCGATCTTTGTATATTTTCAGAATATTCTCAGCTTTTAAAGATTCCTCTAATCTCCTGCCTGTCAATACTGCGTCTCTCACGAGATTTGCGTGTTTTTAATGAAACGAAAATCTCTCTCTCTCACACACACACACACGCAAAAAGAGAGAAAGAGAAAAGATACAAGTAATTGTGTTTATCAAATCGGTCACGGTCTACTATGAATAATCCGAGTGCGTCAGAAGAAAAGGCACACGTATCCCAGAATGATTTCATAAATCTTCGTAATGCTGTTAGATACGCGGGTGGGGAGAGACAGTTGTTGCAATTAAAACGAGCAAAAGAGTCATTTTTCTCCCGGGAGAAAAAGAGGACGCAACAACATTCTTCTTTTTCGTCTACAAACGAAATACCAGATATAATAATACCTACCGTGAATTTTAACTGTCCTTTGCAAAAACCGTAATAACGCGGTTCATGCTGATAGGTACAAAATCGTAAGAATTTCTTCGCTGATTTTCCGTAATGCGATGCGAGAGAGAAAGAGAGAGAAAATGTTTCTTCTACGACGATTTAATACGTCTTCTATTAACGTTCTTCCTAGAATACGGCAACTCGCACACACACACACGTCAGCCTGATACATTTTGCACAAATTTCTGAGCATTAAAAGCGTCACGCATCATTTCACGCTCGGGCATCAAGCGCCAAATAGAGAATACACTGTTAATATAATGTGAAATAATTCGAAATCTTCGTGTAGCAATATTGTATCTTCATTATACTTTTTTTTGTGTTTGTATATATGTAATATATATAATCAAAATAATAGTTATATTATGCGGAAAAGATTTGCCAGAATAGAGCAAGGAAATTTAGTTGCTACATCGTGCAGCCAGCAAGAAAACTTTGCCTATTTTTGTTTTGCCAACAAAACGTTTTGTTGACAAAACAAAAATTCAATAAACTCGGCAAATTTTTCTTGCTGGCCGTATAATAGCGAAATTTTTTTTTTCGTGTACATATTTGACGGGTACTTAGCATTTATATTTCAAGAACTGCACAATGCATTCCCTCTAGTTGAGATTTTTTTTACATATTCGCGTAACACAGAGTCTCTCGTCACACACACACACACACACACACACACACGGTAATAACAGAGGGAAAGATTTTCTCACAGGAAACTATATCCGCGCCCTGAACGAAAAGTTTTACAGTTAACGAGTGGTTGTAAAATACGAATGTTTCTCGGAAAAAATTCGCATCGTTCGTTCAACACAACATAAGTCGGTAGCTTACGTGTGTTGGTTATTATTAATTATTTTTCTTACCCCGCTCCAATTATCGTCAAACAAAAATGATACGTTTTCGCGTATCTAATATAGAGATGTACGGAAGGAACCGACCGCGATTTTATGTCGCGCGGGGCGAACAAATGCGCCAATTTGTGTTAATTAAAATCTTCTTTCATCAAATTAACGATCGTATCATGTACCGATGCGATCGTAAATAAAGACGCGATGACGGGGCATTATAATCGAACGGTATTCCTTTTCGCGTTTTCAGCGGCAAAAAGGCACTTAATTGGCGATCATTTCGCGGCGTATCCGTTAGCTTTCTCTCTGTGTTATTTTCTTCCTTCTTTACGGACGTGAAGTTTCGGAGCTAAGCTTCTTCTTTTTCTGACCGCGATCTTTTTTGTACTATTTTATTTTAATATTTTTTTGTTTTTTTTTTTTTTTTACTGTCTTTTCTCTGAAACGACTTTTTCGCGATAAAACAGCTACGACTCTTGTGTGATTCTTCTCCAGTTTTCTACGATCACAATTTTGTCTTACGAAAGCGAGAGTAAAAAGTATATCCGCGGCTTTTCACGAAAGAAAAACCCATCGTCGAGACGCCGCGAGCTCTATCAAACTGCTACGAAACACACAAAAAACTGTGGAAGAAAAGCAACTGTGTTTACGGTTTACGTCTCGTTTCGACGTCTCGTATCGCCGTCGAGGTGTGCGCGTCTATGAGAGATAATAAAGTACCGAGAAATACGATATGAGAATCTCTTTGCGTGATATATTTTATCGTCGACAGAAGAAGCTTTGTTTCTCTCTCGCTCTCTCTATCGATGAGGTCGTACGTGATACAAAGGTGTGGTGTGCAGTACGCACACGAGTTTTACATTAGACGTACTGAGAAAAAAAAATGTATTTAAGTTTGCGGTAATTTGTTAGTACATTATGTTCTTTACTTCGTAAGAGTTAAAGTAATGAATGTTTTAGATTAACTATTGACGAATATTTCGTTGATAACCTTCGATTGCGAATAGATTATGGACTAATCTCATCAAAATGATGAGATTTCAGACTTTTTATTTCGAATTATAGAAATTGTTAAAGTGGTTTTGTCCAACTGTAATTTTTTAAATAACTTTGACAGAAATATTTAAAATCTTTCTGTGTAGCTCTAAAAGCGTTTCTTTGTGAATTAATTATTTAAATATTGAAGAAATTAAGATTAATAACAAAATGTAGTAAAAGAGCAAACATTCAATTCTGAAATGTTCTCGTGTCAAACAGAAATAAGATTTTCCCTCTTAATTTGCTAATTTTTTTTCGATGTAGATGCTAATGTTCAAACGATTTTAATTCAACAATGATCTCAAATGTTTCTGAACGATAAACATTTTAAGAGTGAAAATCATTCGAAACAAACGCTTTAGCGCGTTTCACAACACTCACATAGCCAGACGTTGCCACGGGGCGCGGTGTGCAGTAGATTCAGGTGCAGGTTGAAGTCCAGACCGGCGAGATCTTGTCGCAGATGGGTGCTGTCCATGACGAGGGCGCGTTCCGGCAGCAGAAACAGATGATCGCTCCCATCCGCGGGCCCCAGGGTTCGCGGCACGCCGAGCCCGAGAGGCCCCGATCGGGCCGTCAACATTCTATCGCCAGAATCAACCAAAATCGCGTCTCCGCGCCGTGTTGCATTCTCTCGCGAACGCCTGTCGCCCGACACGCTGATCCGCGACGGAAACTCGCTCGTTTTCCGCACCGCGAATCGCTTTGTAACAGGTGCCACGTGACTGCTTTTCTCTCGGCAATCCTCTTGATCTTTCAATTAATCTTGACGTCACCAGATCGCTTCTCGGAGAAAAATCGAAGATCGTCAAAATGATCTAAAGGCTTCGCTATGTAGATGAGAGACGCGCTAGCTTTTAAGAATGTCTGTTTTCTTTCATCATGACGAAAGGTCCCTCTTCAGGTGATTTGCTCAGGTGTGTAAGATGAAAACGCGTTCAGTCGATCCTTCTCCTTTTTTTGTGCAAGATACCTCCTTCCGGTTTAAACTGATCCTGATTCTATCAACGCGCGTGATAATAACAACACACGTCAGCGATTAAGAGATCCCAAAGTCGAGGATTATCTGCCGTAATTTAATCCCGGACTGTCCCAAGATACGATCGCTCACGTGTTAATAAAAGGATATCGATGATGTTTTCTCGACGGCGACGTTGTAAGAGATCGCGAGCAATGTGTGGTCACACGACGCGACAATCGCCGCAACTGGAGGTTTGACTCGTTATTTCGTGAGTCACGTCGGTCAGTCAACTTTCGACGTTGACGCCAGAAGCGACCGAGATGACAACTAGACGATCTAACTCGCGACGACGACGCCGTGCGAAACAGGCTTGAATTGGCCGAATTAAACGCTCGTTCAATTCGTTTAAGGTGGCCGCCACCCTCGTGTCTCGCGATCTTGACGCAATTTCCGAATCTTCCAACTTCACATCTTCGTTCGCAAAACGACGAGACTTAGATCCGAGTTGATGACAGCTCGTTGACAAATACAACTGACAGGTGTCGCGACTTCGACCTTACCGCGTCCCGTAATACCAATGTTTATTTCGCCGTGGCCTTCCGCGCACGCACTTAGACGTGAGCGTCTAATGTTAATTAAAATTCCGCCCACGTCACTCCTGTCTCGATGACGCGATTTGTTCCCAGCAGTTCTCGAACTGCTTCGAGCGGGAGTTGACAGATGTCGGCGACGAGCCGGTGGCAGATCGATCGACCGGTCGTCCCGCAATCAACTGACAAAACAACGCGATTCTTGATGAAAACTCGCACGAGATCTCGTCGTCGACAACCTCTGTGTCGACAATCGAAAAATTCTCAACGATCGAACGGACTCGCGCAATTGTCACCGAGTTGTTTCGCAAACGGTCTCACACGCGCGACGGTCAGCTTTCGACTGGAGTAGGTCCGTCTCGACGCGTTCGCGAACGACGCCGAGAGACGCCGGAAACAACCGAGACAGCACGGAGAAACGGTGCGCAAGAGACGCGCGTTTTTCTCTACTATATAGATATCCCTTCGTGCGTTTCGAATGAAAACTCCATCTGATTTTCGTGCGAGCTAAATCTTGAATGGTCGCTTGCTGCGCGTCGGATTTGCGTTTTGAGAAAATTCAGAAGAGAGAAAGAGAGAGGATAAAAGTCCGAGATATGCGCGCCGCAGCATCCGCATTCTTGCGGCTGCAAAAGCCGCACTTCGAGATACGTATAGATATTGATTATAATCTCACCTCACGTGTCACGATATTATTTATTTAGTGTAATATTTTTTTTTTATTCCCGACAAAATAAAATACCGCGCTATAAAAACATAATAAGGGTAAGTTTCGCATATTCGACGTAGAAACACGTCGATTGTGCAAGGCAATAATTTTTCACGCAATTTCTTCCCCG
>QVOB01003520.1:0-18336 GCA_014839585.1 Pseudomyrmex concolor | reverse complement strand
AAAAAAAAAAAAAAAAAAAAAAAAAAAAAAAAAACTATCCCCACAGAATGCGATTCAACGCGCGAACGTTGCATCCACAACAGTTACCTCCATTGATCTCCGCGCGTAGAGATGGTTCTATCGGCCGCGATTTTTCAATTTTGACATTTTTCAAAAATTACAAGTCGTTTCTGCCCAGCTCGAATGTAACGCTGTCATCTGAATAATAGATGTGAAAAAAAAAATAGATTCTATTTTGCTTAAAAAAAAATTACTCGAGAATATAACGAAATATGTGAAAAATGTTTGTGAAATAAATATTGTGTAGTTCTTTGAAAGTATATTCTTTGAAAGTATATTTTTTTATATACGTTGCAATATTATATTTGCGATACTTTGCTTTTAATTTATACGCAACAATGTTACCGGATATTACGGCTAATAATATTGCGGCTTCGCGCGATAAAAGCGCTGTTTTAAAAAAACCCGAGAAAGCCGCGTATTTGTGTTTAGCGTACTTCGCGATGTAATTCCCCGTCGTAATGTTCTTGGGCAACACTTCATAGAATATTTCCGTTTTCCCTTAATTCTTCGTGACGTGTAACTAACACCACGGTTGCAAAACGAAAAAACAACGGGAGTACTTCCAGCTCTTGTAAAACGATGAAATTTTAATTTTTAATTTTGCAGGGTGTCAGAGCGGGAGATGTATTCCGAGCGCGGACGCTCGGGTTAAATTACGTGACGAGCGCGCAAAAACATCGCGCTGAAAAAGTCGGAAACACATTCACGAAAATAATACGCGGTCATAAAAGCAAATATCGCGAGGGAGAAGTTTATTGTCTGCTGCACATTCGCGACGTTAATTACATTGCGTTTCTTACACGCGATATAATAAAATATGCGAAACATACATAGTGCCAAATGGAATAATTATCAGAAAATATATTCCTATTGCCTCGTAAGCACTTTTTGTCAATTGAATTTATACCAATTTGAATTTATTTTGAATAATTCTGGCAAGACAACAAATGCGCATTTTTTAAGCTATGTATAATGGAGTGAAAACTTAGTATAATGTATCTTTCTTCACAGTGAACAAAAGATCGTAAGAATTGAGGAAGAAGAAGACACAGTTGATCACACGCAATTGCTTCGGATAAAATTTCCAACGCATTGCATCCGAATTTTCAGACGGTAGTCCAAGACTTTTAATTGTTCGCAAAGAATTGCGAGAGCGCGCGTCTAAAAGCAAGATTCTTATAATGAGATGCCATTTAAATCGCCCATCAACTCCGGCCATTATCTTCCGAGCCGGCGCGTCTTTCGCTCAAACAATCACGATGCATCGACGCTCTTTGTTTTCGACGCGGCAAAAAGACGCCGTGTCGTTACACCGACGGGAACGACGGGATCACGATCCGTGGCGGATTCATAATCCCCGCGAATGACTTAACTAAACGCACCCGCAGACCAGGAATAGGCCGTGTCGAATCACGATTCCCCTCTTTCTCGCGACCATCATCTCTCTTGTCTTTCTCTCTCGCTTTTCCCGGAGAGGAGTTATTCTCCCATCTATATTCCGTGGTGCAATCTATGTTAGCCCGGTCCGCGCGCATCTATATACCCCATAAACCACTCGAAACGTCCCTCGACGACCGCCATCGGGGACATCGCGATCCACCACGCCAGTGGTGTACAACTTCCTTTCGAAAAACGAAAGATACTGATAAAAATAATAGAAAAAGTAGAATTAGATTTGGAAAACTGCTTTCGAGGTGGAAACACGCAAAAAGGGAATGCGAACTATGTTTGCGAATGTATTTTGATTGAATCGAGTGAAGTAATCGAAGAAAGAGAGAGAAGTATATTTATTTGGATTCCTCGCACTATTTTTTACTAAGCAAGAAAATATTTTACTATTTCAAAATTTGACTCTTTTGTTTCTTTCTACTAGAATTAATCTCTCTAATTCGGTTTTTTTACCCGGAATATTTTAAAATTGCTTCTTTTATATATGTGTACCATATCCATTTAATTTTGGAGGACGAGAGAAAGTTTTTCGATTTTACACACTATCCTCATTAGCTAATCACCAGTAGTTCGTGTCTAGCGTAGTATCCACGAGTTGGTCAACACTGTTGAAAACGCGGACGGGATCATCATCGACGGAACAGAAAGAGCTCGAGAGGGGACCGGGCAGTACATCGGAAGTTTACATACGAATGCCTGATTTTCGCGAACGAAGAGACAGTGAGGCGCGCAGAATGCGCGCACGACTGAATGTGACGTGCTATCACGTCACTTGCTGTGCAATTATACCCTTGCCAATTACGAAGCGACGTGATGAGAGAGAGAGAGAGAGAGAGAGAGAGAGAGAGTGTGTGTGTGTGTGTGTGTGTGTGTGTGTGTGTGTGAAAAGACCCACCTAATAGCGCCGACACCCCCAAATCCTCATGACGATCAGCGTCGATCTTGTTTCTGATTGCGCCGACACAAAGACATCGCGCTCCGAAAATATCTATCTGCTACGGTAACCTCGAGCGCCCACAATCTGACGTAAAATACGTCGCGCCACATCGTTAAAGCGGTTTACGTGATCAGTTGCAGAGAGATGATCAAACGCGCGTTACACGTACATAAACTCGCTCGACGAGATAAATATAATACAAAATATATTGTTGCGACGAAAACACTTGTAATAATACGCGAGAGAGTGAAAATATTTGACTAGAAGGATAGGAAACAGCTTGTAAATACGCGTGTCTCTCCGAAGTCACGATCGTTGACTAATTTTTTATATCTCGACACTCCTCGACTGCTCTTTTCTCTGTCGCCTGCAGTGCATATAATCGCGTTCTCAGACAAAATGATAATTCGACGCACAGCGTGATCGAAAGATATTTTTAAATCATTTCACCAGGTGTCGAAGTTTTTGCGGATCGTACATTACCGTCGCACAAACGGCGTCGCACAGACGCAGAGCACGTCGTGCACTCAACGTTACCATCGCGAATAATAAGATATGTGGCCAACACGGTCGCGTTATCTTTTTGTTGTTTTTTTTTTCGCACGCAACGCATCGCTCCGAGTTATTCACCATTACTCACGAGGCGACAAAGAGAAAGGAGATAACGGTGGAAAGAGGTGAAAGGGTGCCTTTTCGCCACGCGGAACCTAATTGTGGTCGATGTCACGACAAATATCGCTTCTCTCTCGCCCTCCCCCTGCCCGTCGTGCGTCACCGCGGCGCGTTATAGAGCGCGCGAGGCCCCGTGAGTTTCGGAGGGTACGTCCGTTTCCTCGTAAATTCGTCGATAGCTGCTCGTCGCCGTCTCTTCCACTTCCCTCGGTGGAAGTTACCCGACACGCACGACCATGACGCACACATTGCTGTACGTTCGCACTACGTTGTTACGTCGGTTTCCTCTGGCGTGTGCGCGTCCGAATGCGCAAAATACGCGCCACGCCGACCAGAACCATTCGGACACATGGGATTAACATAAAAGGAAGAGTCAATATCGTAAACAATCTTCGTTACAATGGGTCGAGCGGTGCCGGCGATAAATTCGTCGATATGAAACCAGGAAGGGACGAGAAGCAGAAAGAGAAAGGAAGATCGACGAGGAGCAACCACAACGCGAGAACGCTGATTGGTCGTGTAGTGGAAAAGGAAGATCGCATCGGAAAAGAGAGAGAGAGAGAGAGAGAGAGTAAGGGAGATGTGACTTTCATCGATATCATAAAGCACCGTTCGGGGGTTGGGAAGTTCCCTCCGGGCGACAGTGACACGACGGGTTTGGTCGACTCGTAAATTCGTCGATATGCAAAGCAGCTTCTCTCTTCCATCGCTTCCTCTTCTCCGCCTCTTTTCTCGCTCTGCAGCCGAGCACGTTTCTTCTTTTTTTTTCTTTCTCTCTCCGCCTTAGGCCGATAGCGAATAAATTCGCGAGCAAACGAGCGACTACCCCGATTTTCGAGACTAGTCGTGCTATAGGTACGGTGGGATTACTCTCTTCTCTTCTCGGGGTCACGCGAGCGATTGCGGTTCCTGGATAATCGTCCGCGCGGTTCCTCCAACGTTTTCGCAGGTAAAAACACACCTAGAGATATCGCACAGTCAGAGAGCGATCGTTAATTTGCATGGGAATGATGAGAATGGCACACAAAGGCGACTGCTACAGAAAGAAATCTCGTTTGGAAAATATATAAGGTGCTTTTGTGCCTTTTTTTTGTTGGAAAGTTTTGCGGTTTTGTCTCTCATTTTGTTACATTTCTTTCACACTGACTTAGACCCACACACATTGATCCTTTTTTTTCAGTGTCCTCTTTACACAAAGCTGTTAAATTACTTCTGATTTTCAAGTTTCTCGGCTATTTTCTACTTCTACGATATGCTATTGTTATTTAACGTGTAAAGTGTGTGCTATATGCCATACAGACTTGTCTCAACATCCTTGTCCTTGACGCATGGACACTCACTGCAAAACAAACTGAAACTTTGCGATCAAAAAATAATTCTAAAAAAGTTGACGAGCGCGATAAATTTCACAGCTGTATTGCCGAAGAAGCAAGAAAACTTACGCGTTTCACTCGCCGTGGCGCACTATCCCATCAATAACACGGGAAATGTACGCGGCGCGTACATTGATAACAGGTTGAACTAATGGCAAAGATAGTTGTATCCTTAAATAAACTCTCACTCGCTCTTAAAGAAGATCCTGTGAAACACGTGGGGCGCACAAACATCTCGACGATCCCGTCCATTTTATCCGCGCGGTTTACAACACGCCCGTATTTATCATGCACTTCAATATTGTTGTAACAGCGTAACGCGAGATCGCGCATGCATTAACTCGAGAGGATAAATAAATAACGCGGAAACGAATAGGAACATTCGCGCGCGCATAGACGGCTTGTCCGTTTATTTCTCTCTCTTTCTCTCTCTCTTTCGTCGTTCTGATAAACAACTCTGTTTCCGCGCGTCGCCGACCACTAAAACCGCCTTATTACGATCATCGTTAACACTATCTCCGCGTCACAGTCGCGAGGCGACCGTTGTTACGCGCGATCGCGTTTTGCTAATTCAGCTATGGAAATTGTGAACAGAATTTCCTCACAAAACCAGTTCTCGAAGAGATTTTGCGATCTTGGTCTGATCGATGTCGAGTGAAATTAATTGTAAAAACTCAAGAATATTTTTGAGATGCACAAACGTGAGTTATAAATTTATTACCAAGTTTCGCGTAATTTTATCAAATTTTCTTCGGACAAAAATTATTATTACGAGAGAAATAAAAAAATATATATTTTTTCTAGCACCTTTGAATGTTTTTCAATGATTATGTTAGCGACAAAAATGTAGAGAACCATCACCTTTATTTATCGTCGTGTTTAACGCCACGCGTAAATTGCTTGAGGTATTATTTGTTCGAAGTAAAGATCGCCGGAAAAATTTAACGTCAAATTTAACGTCAGCGCGAGATGGGAATCGAACGACTACTTTTCAACGCTGAAACGCACACGTCGTACGGAATACGAAGCCCGAAGCCCGAAGCTCTCCTATTTAGTGCTCGCGCGAAGGTTGACTTTAAGTGTCTCTCTCGTTAACGATTCGCGAGAAGCGCCTCGTATAAAGCATACGATCTTTCTTCTCTTTCTCTTCGTTTCCCCGAAGGCGGCGTATCGGTTTTCCGGTGCGACGAACAACCGCCCGGAGAAGCGCATTTGTATTTCGCCTTTATGCCGTGATTATGGTCGAGTTAAAGTTTAAACTGGCGTATCGTTCAAGATAATGCGGGATAAAATCGCGCCGAACGATCACCCAACGGTAGCCACGTAGACGTTGAACGGAAAACGAAGTTAAAACCCCGGGAGGGACGGGAAATCGCGAAGAGAGACCCCGCGATATTACGCCAACTTTACGATCCAGAACTTAGTTTGCATATCAATGGAATATATACATCCGCCTTGAGAAAATCCGGGTAAGCATTTTTTTTTTTTTTTCGAAAAAAGCAGCGCGACGCCGGCGCGGAAATTGGGACGCGCGTTCGCGACTCGCGCGAAGTGAGTCCGACTTTCGCGTATGCGCACGCGTTATTGATAAACGCTTTATCGCGTTTCTATCGGCTCCTTTGAATCGTCGGAATAAAGTTCCGTGCGAGCGAGTGCTCCGAGAAGAAAGAAGGTGGCTGCCGTTTCTTCGTTCCGGCAGATTTTATCGCGCATACAGCGCTCCGAAATAGCATACTTGAAATTTCCGTTGGGAAGAGGAATCGCGATATCGCGTGCGGAGACGAAAAATATGTTAAGAAATATATACAACATATGTATACACAAAATATATAAGATTAACTTTTATTAGATATAAAATAGACTATTAAATAGAATCGCGGAAAAATAAATTTTTTTTTTCGTAAACAGATGCGATTTAATTAGGTATAATGCAAATCGCACAAAAAATCTCTAATGCTGTTTGCTTACAATATATCACTGCGCTGAAATATGCTTCTTGTGAATATGTAAGAAAGAAGCGTATACAATATTCTTCTTTCTGAGACGGTGTTATAAAGGATCATGAAGCAACACAACATAAATCTAAGTTTAAGAGAAACGTGGCAGCTTCGATAATGGAAAGTTTCCCTTCTTTTCTCGGGACGCGACACGCGATGAACTTTCCCGGTAAAGAGCAACATTGAGTAGCACTCCCATGCACAATCCCTCCCTTCCTCCCTTACTCTTCGCGTCGATAGAATATTTTATTTAATGAAGACCTAATATAAATATCGAAGATTAATCGAGGCGTAATGCGCGCTCGTTCCCGGATGATAAACTACCCCGGTTGGCGACCGATAACAGCGAAGTCACTGTCCATCAATATTACGCATACCGCCCTCTCGAACTGACTTTATATCCCGATGAGAAAAGTGAGTTACCCACTTTTCCTCGTCTTCGGGAGTCTCGCTTCCACCGCTCGGGAAAGGAAAATCCCTTCCAAATATAATTATGTCGAGTGACCTCGTTACCGCGCCGCCTCCCACCCTTCAAAGTCGTTATAAACCCTCATAAATTATACCGAAGTTCCTCGAGGAGATCTCTATCAAATCGCGCCACCGTCGTACATTTTCCGATCGGTCGGAAGCTTCAAAATTATGATAATAAGATTCTAAGTGTCTCACGTCATATTTCTCTTACATATGCAATATTTAACGTATGAAAATCGAACATTGTTATTCACACCCGGTTCGATATGTGAAAAAAAAATAAAGACTTAAATATGTATTGCGATAAAAATAAATTCTCACTCTCGTAATAGTATCTTCGTAATTGTCTTTAGTTTTGCGCTCGCAATAAAATAAATTACAATACCCCGTAGTATAATAATATACTACTGACGCGCTTTTATCATAAATATAAACGTAATGCTCACGCTATTGGAAAAATCTCCTATTTGACGTGGAATTTCCTCTCCGACGAGTCAAGCCGTCCGTCACGCATCAACGGAATTCCGGAAAAGCGACGCGGATAGAGTGAAGGAGAATAAAGCCGCATGGTTCATAAACAATTCCATATGGTCCCGCGTGCGTTCGCCGAGCGGCACTTACGACCACCGCGATCGCGCGTCTTCCTAGTTTCCTCGATATCGTCTCTACTTTACTTTCACCATTTCCGGGCCTCGCCTCGGCAGCATTTATGCCTCCGTACCTCCACCTACCGGGTTATATGCCTTCGGGATTGTTATATATACGCTCGCCGACGATTACGCCACCCTCGCTTTGGCAAAGCGAGGGGTGGAAACGCGACGGAGAGAAGAACAAAAAGAGAGAAAGAGAGAGAGAGAGAGCTCCATAATCGTAACGTGGCCCAGAAGGTCGAGCTTCAGTTCGGACGAGCACAAATCTCCCGTAATGACAGATAGACGCCGAAAGCGTCCCCCTCGTGTGTGCTCGTCCATGCCAGCCACCGCGAGAAAATGTCAAGGGGTTGGAGAAGCGTTGCGAAAGAATTTTTCCCCCCGCACACTGAGGTTTCCGTGTAGACGGATGGGCGAGTCGAAAGCCTTTTATCGTTGCCAACAACGGGGCTTTATGATAATCGGTATGTATCACCGGTATTCGAGAACTTCCTTTTTTTTAAGTAATGAGAACATATTTTTTATCCGAAAGAATCGTTTCTCAAAGAAATTAAATGAGGATTATATAAAATGTTTAATTTTATTTTAAACTAGAATTCTTTTGTGTTATGAATTTTATTAGCGCATTGCGCTAATTCCCGTCAAAAAGAATTTTAATTCGCGTGTAACAGCAAAACGTTATCAAACAAATGTAAATAAACCGAGTAAAACTGCATCGAAACGACGTGAACAACATCCCGATGCAGTTGTTTCTTGCGGTGATATATTAACGCAAATCCCCTCGTTTTTATAAATCACCGAAAATAACAAAGCAAAGAGCTTGAAATGATGAAACAACTATTGTGACGTCGCTCAGGGTGTCGCGAAACTTGCACGTCGCTATGTGTGCCATCAAATACAAATCGAGTCGAGGCGAAGCGCGGAGACGATTTTACAGCCGAGTTTTTTTCCCTCCGGGCAGATTGACCATTTGACCATTAATTCCAATCACACAGACCGGTGACTTTTAATTACCAATGAAATTCCCGGAGCATTGCCTGATGAGGAAAAAATTACCGATCCACGCTGGCGCGGACCCTCCCTTCGGGGGATCAATCTCTTCTTTCTCTTTCTCTCTGTTCTTCCGTCTTTCGTTGGCCATCCACTCCGCTTTTTTTTCCGAAACGTTTTCGTTCCCCAGGGGTGATCGAGAACTAAATAGCCCGTTGTCGTCGTCGTGTAGACGAGGCGCTGTACTCCTGTTGGCCCCGGAACCCGCGCAGGATGCCGGGCATTCGCCCCGGAAATGAGCGAAAGCGAAAAAACATGTTTGAGCTCCGGGCCAAAGTGTCGTCAGCGCTTGTGTTGGATGAGCAATTGAATAAAGTGAAGGCGTCAATATGTGACGACATCCGGATATACGACGAGAACGTCGGACACACTTTATAGATAATCGCGCGTCAATCATAGACATCGATTGCTGACGCGTTTTTTTCAATTCTTCGCGTAAGCTTTCAGCAGGTATTTGTCGAAACGTTAAAACAGTACACGTTTACAGATATTTTGTATATAATCTTTCTACTGTGGTAAAAATGCTTACAACGCAGATATACGATCCTCGCGCTTACGATACGCTTTCTACCTCTCTTAAAAATATTATTATCTTATCGTTTAAACGAAGCACGACGTTTCTCTACGCCTCTTGATAAAGAGAAATATGATTACTACATGGTAGCGTAACTTTATTTTAAAATGATAAAACGTGATATACCTCTTTCCCCCTATTCATTTGTGACGTCTTGTTATAAAATGTTAGAATTACTACGCTTATATTTTACGTACATCTTATATACATCTTATATACACATATATATGTGTACATATGTATGTGTATATATATAAAACACTACTACTCATTTATTGTTTTCTCATTTCTGCAATGAAATGCGCTCAGCGCTATCTGAATAATTGTATATATTATTCAAGTCGAGCCGCGACGGTCATTTGTCGACAGTATCGTTTCACGCGATAAGACGAGCAAACGTTCTGCTGCCAAATCTCCAAAACTTCGTGGAAGAGCGTCTAATATAGATGTGTCTCACTCAAAAATATTTTAAACAAATCTCTTTGTCTAATCTACATAAAATAAATATCTCTTCAATATAAGACGCGCTCTGAGGGCCATTACGTCAGTAAAACTTCATCGTTCATTACTAGCTATTCAGTTCTCAATCAAGTGTAAATCCGTAAATCCGTATCTATATCGAATTTTCTAATTTCTTTATAGATAAGAATAATGCGTGACGTAAGTGTTGTGTTTAATTATCCTAATGTATGTTCCATTTCTGTGATTCTTTGTGCGAGAAAAATCATTAGCGCTACGTTTTGCGGGGACGGAGAGGTGCGAGCATTACAGCAGCACAAGACGAGGGCCGTACACAGAGAGAACGGTTTTCTTTAGATTTAACAAATTTCCAATGAAATTATTCCAAAGAAATTAATTTCTTAAAGAAACCGTTTCTTTAAAGAAACCGTTCTCTTAGATCTCTGTGTAGGCTTAGCGCGGGAAGAGGCAACGCGATTGCCGATAAAGGACACAGGCCTCGGTCACAGCGTTGGCACGCATCGGCAATTTTTCCGGAAACATAGTTTTGCGCAGTTCAACAGTTAAAACGGTATAAAAGAAACCGCAATTTCTGCGTGATATCGTTTCTAAATATAAAAACTGTTAATTGACTGTTAGGGTGACGATCGTGTTATACTTCGCCACGTTTGCAGTTTTCAAGAATATATTATCAAGCAAACAAAAATATATTTATTGTATATTCTCAGAAATGACACCACGCGGAAAATCATGGCAATATCTGTATATCAGATTTGTTATCTCGAAATTGCGTAATTTTTCTGGAATAAAATGACGTCATTTTTTCCGGAAACATAGTTTTGCGCAGTTCAAAAGATAAAACGATATAACGGAAACCGCAATTTCCACGTGATGTCATTTCTAAAATAATTTCGGAAACAGTTTTTGCGCAGTTCAAAAGATAAAACGGTATAACGGAAACCGCAATTTCCACGTGATGTCATTTCTAAAATAATTTCGGAAACAATTTTTGCGCAGTTTAAAAGATAAAACAATATAACGGAGACCGCAATTTCCGCGTGATATCGTTTCTAAATATAACACAGAACTGTTAATTGGCTGTTATTTAAAGTGATGATGTTATACTTCGCCACGTTTGCGGTTTTCGAGAACATATTATCAAAAATATTTTTATTTTCAGAAATGACATCACGCGGAAGTGGCGGTATCTGGGTATCGGATTTGTTATTTCTGAAAAATCGTGTAACCCTTTCCCGGAACAAATGTAACGTTATTTTTGTACGAGAATTTATTTTTGCGCAGTTGAATAAAACGATATATCGGATTTCGCCGATATCGTTTTCGCGTGATGTCGTTTCCGATACAACGCATCGAGTTTTCATACTCGCGAAAAATATATTTGTTAATGTAAAACCGGTTTTCAACTGTGACCGTAATAATAATTTAGACGAAATAGACATTTCCGGCATCGTCTCTAAAAATACGTTCTGGCACGCGCCAGAAGCAGCTGTATTTCCGCAATAGCAAAGTGCACAATAACCGTTGAACTTAAAGTTCGTTATAATTACGGACTTAATCGGAATGCAGCAAAACCCGTCCTCGTTGTCGTCCCGCCAAGAATATGCTAAGCAGAAAGCAACATATGGTAATAGCTGCGCGATCTATTTCGTAGTCAGCACGAGTACTATCTGATCTCTACGTGTGCCTGACTTTTCCGTAAATATATATAACACCGTAATCCTTGATTTCACGAGTAATTGTGAAATACCACCGGTGATACGATCAAGATAAATGAGAAATTGAAAACTGATTAGCGCAGAGCACACTCTTGTTATCTAAAGATATTTACTTTCACAGATCAGTAAAAAAAGACTTCTTTCTCTTTCTTAAAGTAAATATTATTCTTTACGTCTCAGTAATAAATTATAAAGCGTAAACAGTTCATATATCTCTAGAAAACCCTCGGGGACCCTTGTGTGTCCCGGACGGTCAAAAGTAAATCTTCGAAAATCGTCGCAATAAAATTCGATCATCGCGGTGAAACGTGCCGATCGCAATGAAAGCGGTTGGGCCCTTCGCGTTATTTCAATAAAGCAAATGGAGTAGGCCGCTCTATATTTTTCTACAGAATGGAAAAGAGCAGAAGAAAGAGAAGAGGAAGGGGGAGAAGGTACGCGCATGAGACGGGGCTATGATGGAGCCGTCAGTACATCGTGATCCACGCATCATCAACATTGACGACCTCCGTCCGCTTTTTGGTCTCGACGAAGCCCCTCTTCTCAGGGCCATTGCGCCAGTTTACGAGCCTGCAGGGAGATCTGTTGCCTTCCTCTCTCTTCCTTTCCGTCTCGCTCTGCGCTTCTCTTTCCGCGCGTCGTTGTTAGTAGCTGCTACTGCCTGCTACTGCCAATCGCTCAACGACGTCGACGAAACGCGTTTTCGGTAAACCCGTGACGTCACCGTCTAATTCACCCTTCACGCCTTGTTACGCCGCGCGGTAACGTACCGTTTTACGATTTCGTCGCGCGCCGCCTGCGAATCGCCAATTGTTAATTAGCATTCTCGCGGAAGATACCAAGGGTAAGGGCGCGTACACTCTATCCGGGGAGGATGTGGGAAGCACACGTTTTCTACGAAGATTTACGCGATACAACTGGTGAGTTCTTGTACATATCCGCTTCACGCAATCTACATTCATCGACGCGTGTCAACGACGTGCGTGCCGATGTCTATTGTTAAACCTGCGTCTAACATCGCGCGTAAGGCTGTGTACATACATATATGTACGATGCGTTGACGCAAGATCAATCACATGATATACAACAGCAGTTAGAATTTAAGGAAATTATCGCGAAAAGAGAAACTTTAGTTACTATAATTACAAAAATGACTGGTAAATATTATTATTTTAATCTGACGATACAATTAAAATAAACAAACATACTCTTAAATATAAATGAGAATGCTTTATAATCAGATAATCTATGGATCTTCTATATGTTAGTAATTATATTAAGTAATTATATAAAGTTAACTAAATAATATGTCATCAAGGAGCAACAATATACTCGACTCTGTTTACTTAATATTGTAATTGCTAGCTAGATGGTCGATGTGGAAACGGTAGAAACGTTACGGGACGTACGCAACTTAATCCAACTATTATATAAAAGTGAAAGTTTTGCAAGGGGTACGATTAAAGCGTAGTTACATGCAATATGCGGGTCGTTTGCAAATTAATAATTCATCGACAATTAACCCTTCGCAGGTGGTCAGAATAAAATGCAAGACAACATATGTTTGCTCTTGATGAATCATAGAGAAATTAGCATAACTAACTCGCCACGAGATCATTAGCATATTCGTGTCGATAGACCAGTGTACGCCGGGATCTCGCATGTTTGCCGCTCGTCCTGTACTTCTGACAGCACTTTGAAGTTATCACACGGACGTGACGAAGGAAACGTTTTTTTCTCGCATTGTTGACGGATACGCTTTCCGATTTGCATGCAACTTTTTAATATTTTTCTCTCGAATCAGATAAAAAAAAAAAAGAAAAAAAACAGATAAGTGCGGAAGAACATAGTTTTGCCGATAAAATGTTCGATATAACATCTATTATCTTCTGTTGTCTATATTGTTTTAATCTATCGAATAGTGTAAATTTGAAATTTCAGATCGAAATCGATCGGATATTTGAAAATAATTGAAAAAATGCCTTAAAAAATATTTTTAAAACATCAATGTCATCATTTAAAAAAAATATATAACAAAATTACAGTTTTAATAAACAAATTTAAAACTCCGTGATGAAAAGGTTAAATAATGTTTTGTTGAGAGAAATATATTTTGCTCGAATAAAACAAAGAAGAGTAAATCTATACATAGCCTTGCGTTATTTTAAACTCAGCTGCTATCTCGAACCTGCTTTTCCTCTTTCATAACCGGTTATTTCGATTTCGCAAACTTTTTTTTTAAACTAACCTTTAGATCAGCGTAATTGCGAATCTATAGCGCTTCTTGGCTATTGGAAAGCGGCCGTATTGCGTCGAAATAGTAAATTCAAAGTTGCATCACCGTCCAATTCGGCCCGGAAAATATTTAATTACTGAATTCGGAATAGAGCAGTGGCACGTCAAATTCCTCCTATACGCTCGCGCGAATCCCACGGGGTGTGTGTTCAACTGCAACAAGCTTTAGTCGTGCTTCATCGCATCGCTCAGGCTCTTTCTATTTCGATTTACTATTTATAGAACGCACGCGGATATCGATAATAAGGTAAATCGACTGTGATTGTGCGTGAGAGACGTATACGCGTTATATGTACACGATTATTGCCTCATTACAACACAGGTAATCTAGACGGAGTGCACGACTATAATAATACAAGTATACGGAAGCGTAGAAAATGCTGATAATTGAGAAAAAATTATTATCACGTAAATTGATGTTTAACACTCTAACTGAACAATACAATATTGTTCATAACTAATAGTTTAATAATCCCGTTTGAAACAATCGATTATATTCGGCAGCAATTATTCATCGACCCTACGGTTCGAGAGTTTAATTAATGAATAATTCTGTGTGCAAATCGGTCCTATCGGATGGTTTATCCTCATTATCAAATAGCGGATCGCGCTACAAAGCTGCGTAAACCCTGATCCGCACGTGATAGAAATGACAGTTGCGATTGCAGACTGCTCTATACGCAGCGGCCGAACGTGCCTACGTTTCGGAGAAACCCGGGCTCCATAGAGAGCGATGCATGCGTAATTAATGAAACCAATAAAGCCGTTCGCGCCCGTGGAAATTCGTTAAATTTAATTGGACGCGAGTAATCCCACGTTCGGGCGAGAGGAAGCGCGCGAGAAGATGGGGTCGGGCAATTCGTGGACGGCGGGAAGAGAGAGAGAGTTCAGGTGGATTCTAAACACGACACCGGGGGAGAAACATCCGAATCCGCGATAGGCTGATAGAGAAACGAGCGCACGTGAAATTCGAGGGTCGTTAAAAAGCGACGGAAATCGGCGTTATCGTCTCTGGGAAATAAAACGTCATGCGGAAACGTGAATATTTATTTGTGAGAGCCACAAAAGAATCTTCGAATACAAAACTTTTTTTTATGCGCGAAGAAGAGCTCGTTTTATTGTTAAACGCGTTTTTAGCACCAGCTTTTATTTAAAGCTTTGCTACTGCAAGTTATTATTTGTATTATTGTCCTCACATCACAATTATATTCGAAGTAACTATTAATGATAATTAAAAGACAATTTGCGATTATAGAATATTAAAGAATATTTTATTCTCATTTTAGCAAAGAGACCGCACGCAAAAATACCTGTTGACAAATTGATGATAAAATACGTCATCGTACAGCCATCTGTTAGAACAGCAAGGAACTCGCAGCCAGTCTTCGTGGTCGGGTTATTCGCGACGATATTTAGCTATATCGGAATGATCGCGCTCGTTTTGCAGCACAGTAATAACCATACTAACTCGCATGAATATTAATGCGTGTTAATGTGCGACACGGTTATTGATCGTCGCAAAGGTACCGAACGCGCGCGCATTTTTGACGTAAGCGAAGGGAGGGTGGATGTTTAAGGGAGATGTTGCCGCGCGTCATCGATCGAGAGCGCAATATATCGCGATTAATCTGACTACACAAGTAACAACGTTTCACGGCGGCAGTCGCATTACAGAAGCCGGAGTCTCGCTGTTTACGCCACCGTCGCGCGTTTCTCCGCCGGCAGTCAGTTGTTGGGAATTCGGTCGGCACTGAAATATCGCATTTCCAACTAAATCTGGCCGAATCTAATTTTACGGGACCCATGTGCATTAGCGGATTAATGCACTCCATTCCTGGCGGACCAAGTGATGAGCTGTATTTGCATGGCATTATACTTGCGTACCCTTCTCCTCCCTCTCCTCCCTCTCTTCCCTCGTTCCGCCTCCCCCGCTGTCGTTTCGCCCCTTCAATCCTGTCTCTAATTATACGTGTAGCGCCACTATCGGGCCCTCTTGCGCAGGTGATAATCATATTACTATCCTATCAACGTTATTGCCATTCCTGAACGCATACCACGATCGCACTATTTGAAGTGCTTGGACTAGTGCGGAATCGATCGTACGCGCTAAGAGGCTTCGTCCTTCCTCCCTCCCTCCCCCGAATGTCCTCTCGCAGTTCATTCGAGGAAGGACCGAGGAGAGAGAGATTAGACAATGGCTTTGTATTTGTCAATTGACAATTAGCGTAGAATCTAATGGAATTGCGTTGTATAGTAAATGCCGAACATATATTCCCTGGAGGAAACGCACGTTCCACGCACGGAGTGTTTTGTGTATATGTGTGTGTAGTTTACGTAATACATTTAATATCGAAAATGTACATGTACAAAAATTTTACTTGCTTTTAGTTAGCAGTTTTATAACACATTAAATTGTTAAAAAGATTGACTCTCTAAAAATACTTGTATATTTTATCTAATATTTATATCCAATTACTCTACTGTTAAAACATTATTTAAATGCAAGGTTTATCTACCTATGGATATTTTTTCTTGATAATGTTTGCGAGTTCTCGTTGTTGCTGATATAAAGGTAAAAAACCTATATGTCTCCCAGACAGAGCGCAAACAAAACTTGAATAAATAACGATCGAAACGGACAATGAACCTGAATTCGCCAACTCTCATGGAAGTTGTCGAAAGTAGAACGCGAAGCTATCAGGCAGTCTCGAGCACGAGCAATGAAGAAATGCGCGAGGTAGTATCAGTTACATAGGTATACATAAGTCCGATAATTTTGTTTGTTCAAGCACGGGAAATAAATTCACGCGATAAAATATAGAAAAAAATCTTTGGATCATCTCTAGATAGAGTTATATTCTTTTATCTTCTATTAATTACGCTTTGATAATTCGTACTTCGCATAAACAAAAACAGAAATGTATAATTTTTTCAAAAATTGAGTATAAAGATCTGTTTAAAAATATCTCTGTATAAAAACTAACAAACACATCCCGGTATGTGTTATAAAAGAATCACGTACATTTCGCTATTAAAAAAATGAACACATTATCTCACTGTACCAACACATACGCCGTGAAATCACGGACGGGCTTTCGGCGCCGTCGGCAATTTTGAAATACGCACGCGGAAAGCGTAATTTTTTGGCGTCCAGCAATTAGAGTGGAAGTGCAGAAGAAATCGTCGTACTCTGTAATTCGTTGCACAAACACACTCGATGTGCGCCGGCGGCGGCGGCGGCGCCTGTGCTCATACGTCCCCTGTTACGTACGAGCATGTACACGCGATATGCAAATCCGCAGATAATGCGCATCGTAGGTGATCGCGGCCGGTCGTAATTCGCGCAACCCGTGCATTTTTCTAATGAGATTTTTTTTTATAATTAAAGGATAAGGCGTGCCGAGTGGAGCGCTGCGCGCGTACATACACTTGTATCTTAACGCTCCTTTTTTATCAATTTTTATCAACGTAATTCGGTTCAAGTTCCCGCGCGCGCGTGTTATCACACGAAGTCACTCTCAGGAAATGGACTCATTCCCTGTCATTAGTTCATTATTTAACGATGACACAATATCGCGATATCCACTAATGTTCTCGACTCGAAATGGCGGTATATCGCGAACTTTCCCTCGTCTTTCTTTTTGTGTGTGCGTCTGTCTCTCTTCTCGCGACGCGTTTCGATATCTTTCCGAGATAAATCGTATGATTAATCGTCCAGAGTGAGCGTAATCAAAACGTTATCATCGCCGCTCTATGCTTATCTACATTTACAGTAATGCCTCGCGTATTTGCCGCATGTTTTCTTCAATATCTCTCTGCGAGTTATCTCTACAAATTTCTAGAAGTGCTTCGCAGAAAGTACTCGGTCTAAGCTTTCTGCAAAGCATTTCTAGAAATTAGTAAGAATGACTCGCAGAGAGATATTGAGGGAAACATGCGATAAATGCGCGGCAAATACGCGAGACACTACTGTAGTTCGTTTTGTTCTTTCAAATTATCGTCTAAATATCTATCGTGTAAAATTTTGTGAGATAATGTGTTGTTCTATTCAGTATAAATAACGTTGATTTCGTTGTAAAAAGACATAGATATTTACATCTTTAAAATTATATTACATGACTCACCGTGTTGCCAACCGAAAAAAACCACAACATTTTGCAGATCATCTCGATGAATCCCTCCGATGTTCCCACGTCCTTGAAGATATCGTCGACACTGGAACGCTCCGCGAATTTACAATATTCCAATATTTGCACTTCACAAACACACACTTTTCACGAACACTTTTCACTCGCGATGTTCGAATCACTTCCGACAATGGCCGCGAAACGGGCGAAAACTCACTGTATCGGTAACAATAAGAAACACTTTCGCGCTTTGCACTTCATTCGACCCGCTCTTCAAATTAACATAACGATCACTTCACCAATTCGCGATTGAAACTCAACACACGTCGGGCGATCAAAATGTTCAACGTTTAACTCAATAAAACTTTCACTAAAATCAAGAAACAAACTCGCGTTGTTTTATTCTATGCATTATTAGAAAAACTGTGGTAGAAGTCGTCTTGTTCGTCCAAATTCAAGCAGCGTCACCTAACCTAACCTAAC
>QVOB01003519.1:0-11954 GCA_014839585.1 Pseudomyrmex concolor | reverse complement strand
CGAAATCTATAGACATATAAGAAATAGACTGCGCGTGTGAGAAGGGAAGTGAGTCAAAACTTAAAACGAGACAGATACTTTCACCCGTGTCTCTGTCTCATTGTCAGTCTTTTAGCATCAGGAGTGGGGACTCTCCACTTGGCAGAAAACTCAGATAAGGAACCAGTCTTGTTCCCCTTCATTGCTCGGCTCTCCTCTATATTCCACTACGTTTTTTCTCATTCTTACTACTTTTCTTGTCCGCCAATCACCGCATCACTAAACAAAGATAGAAACACGGGCGAAAGCATCTATCTTTGTCCGAGTTTTGACCATTTTCTCTTCACAGAAAAGATAGGGAAACGCGCAGTCTATTTCTTATATGTCTATGGTAGAGATATCCATCAACTTGTAGTTATATAGTCGAAGCTCGACTCGCGCATCGATTCGATACTTCGATTCTCGAACTGATTCTCGCACTTTGATACACCAAGATCAGTGAGTGGTAGTCGTGGCGGGCGCGCAACGCGGAGTGACTTCGCTCAAATTCGTCCCGTATTCCTCGCGATTATTATTGTCTCGCGCGCAATTATCGGTAGTGCGTGTGTCACAAGGTGTCGAGTGTTTGATGTGATACATAATTAGTGTCACGCCATTCAATGATCGGCGAGAATATACGGCGAAATTGCTCTTTTCACGCTCCCGCGAAAAACTCGCGCGAGGAACAAAATGGTCGGCGCGCGACGCGAGAGGAAGATTCTTTCGAATTAATTCGTATCTTTCGCGATTGTTGTTGTCTCGCGTGTAAAATATACGAGTGTCGTAAATTGTCGGACGTTCCAGCTGATGTGCAATCGGTATCGCGGCGAGCTCATCGCTAATAACAGCAATCGCGGCGAGCTGCGCCGTCATTCGCGCTTCCGCGAAGTGCGCGTGAGGAATTATATTTCGTGTCTTGTTGCAGCTACACGATTAGATGCTGTGAAAACAACTTTTAATGAGCAGCAAAAGTCGATCCTCCTGACAAGCGAGGACAATATCACCACGGAGCGGGATAGCGTATAATCAAGTAATGTTTTTTAATTTTCTTGCTACAATATAATATATCTGAGCTAAGACAATCCAATTAGGTGGATAAAACAAATATTATCTATGATTTAGTACGTTCTGTTTTGTGCTGTGTGCGATTTACGCCAAATTTTATCGTAATTATTATATTCGCTGTTCCGTTTCTTGAAAAAAAAAAAAAACCATCGCATTGCAACGATGCGTGCCAAGCGAAAAAAAACCATTGGCAGCTTCTTCAGACTCTTGTTCCAAAATCTAACAATCTTATTACATGACAATAGATATTTCACGATGAAATATGGTTTATTTTATCACAGAAAACAGAAAATTTGAAACGTTTTCGTTTTTTAAAAAAATCCACATATTTTATATTTTCTAGAAATTTATAGATTACATAATCGCTGCGGTGGTTTTTTTTAATTCATGCAAAGGAAGTGCAATAAATAAAGTAGACAGAGTGAAATTTGAGTAAATCGTTTTACTAATGTTTATTAATAAACATTTCTCATATAGATTATTAGAATTTATTATAATTTTCATATGTGTGCAACTGCCGCAGTTAGTTTTTTTTTTTTTGTTTTTTTTTTTTAATCGGTATTTACACTATTCAGTATAAAATGCGAGTTCGAGATTAAATCATCGTCATCATTGTCATTACCATTGTCACACCACTATATTGTTTTCTGAATATTGTTTTTTTTCCGGTTATCCATTTTTTCTCAGACACTATCTGTCATCGATTAAGTAATTATCAATGCTTGTACTCAGGAAAATGCGTGGGGGGCAGTAGGGCAGTATTTTCGTTATCACTAGTGTTGGTAATTATTTCTTTTGGGGAACCATTATTCATTATGTTACATTCTAGACTAAAATCATCGTCTAGTGGGCATTTGTTAATATTAGGCAAATGATTATTAACATCGATTCCACGAACGTCGCTTAGCGTTTTTTGTTGTTGATGGGATTGAGCAGATTCTACCTCGGCATTGTTACTAGTGTCGAGGTTGTTTTCAATTTGTGATGGAGGTGGATAATAGCCGCGTTGCTTTATTGGCAGTTGTTCCACCGGCTGTTGCTGTTGCTGCTGCTGCGTAGTCTGTTGCGGCATCGGCAACTGCATCGCTGATGGCGGGGGTGGCTGTTGCGGCGGCCGGTGCTGTACCCCTCCTCCTCCATCCTCATTAGTCCACCGGGCTACTTGTTGTTGAGCTTGAATAAATGCATCACTAGAAAATAATAAGATTACACAAGCCCATTGGATCTAGTCCACCGCCACTAATGCTGCATTCAAACGCGGGACGTAACAACAGTAAGTGAAGCCAAACCAGTCGACCCGAAGCGGAAGTTGTCGGTGAGTACGTGATTACTCTTCAGGCTGAGCTTTGGATCTTTATGACTGGCCTAGTGCGATACAATGAAAAATTTGTATCATTATATAGAAGAAAATGGATAATTAATTCAAATAGCAAAATGACGTTTTCTTACAACATCGGTTTTATCTTACTCAAGTGGCACATTATTCCTTAATTTTTTTTTATTTTATGTTCTTCATCTGTGACGTGAAAAATCTAATCTCTAACAATTTGTTTTTTCTCTTAACGAAACGAAAGTTTTGTCACAGTAATTTATATAATTATAAATTTTTAATTTATATATGTTTTATTTTTACAATAACTTATGTATTCTGATTTAAAATCTTGACAACATTTAATCAAGCTTGCGACGCCAACCAGCTTCTAATCTAATAAAAATTTCAAAGATTCGCAAATTTTTAAATTATAAAACAAGAGAAAGATATTTTATTGACTAAAAAATCTATATATCGCGCCGTAAAACTTAATTTTGTGATACACTTAATTATTTAAAAAAATTATTTTCTTCTCTGATGAGCTCTAATTGAGAATTCGTACACTTTCTGTACAAAAAGCATCACGTACGCACGATGTTTGAAATATCAATTAAACTATTTAAAGCGCGTGCGAAGCCTTACGATCACTACAGTTCTCATTTAATTCACAGCATTCCTTTATATGCATTTTCTGTCAAACATACCAACAAAGAAGAACTTCAGATAAGGATAAGTGCTCACATCAATTACAATGTAAATTGTCTCGTCGAGAAATAAATTTAAAAAATATTTTTTTTTTTTACAATCGTAAAAAATTCGTTCACATGTTAGTTTCACAAATATTGCAATGCAAAATGTCAGAAGCGGTGCATGCGCAACAATCGAATATGATTGTGATGACTGCTATATGAGTGTGTTCCAAATCTGCGTAATAGTTTCGATTATTAATTAATTGAAGATTAAATTCTATAGAAATGTCAAATACAAAAATTATTAATATAAATTCACAAAACTCATGAAAAAATACTGTATCTGTATAAAAATATTCTGTAGATTTGGAACACATCTACAGACTGAGTATTGAAACTCGTGTGTGTTGTTATTGTTTTGTTGTTTAGAGCAATATTCCACGATGCAGAAGCAAAAACGAAAAAAACGCATGCAGACTTTCGTGTGCATTTTGCTTTTTTCTTCGAAATTTTGTCAAATATACATATTCTTGATCTTGATTGAAGTGCTTTTTGATTCGATATGCGAGATACAATTGCAAACGTTGCAACTGCGTTACTGCAGCATATTGAAATATCGTATGCCGAGTCTATTTATACTCTCTCCACGTAGATTTCAAAAACTCAGTTTTTTTTTTTTTTTTTTTTTTTTTTTTAATAACCCGAGAGTTTGCGATGATTACCAATTTTTCAATGATTGCAAAATAAAATTCGATGTACATAAATTCCTATCTCTTCCGAAATTGTTATTTAAATCATTGTGCGCGCCTTCGTCGTCGCAGTAGTGTTTTTTATTTTGACACGACGCGTTGTTTTTCACGTTGTTTCCAATTTATATTTCCGACGCGTAATTGCTCTTGTTGATATTATACATGAAGTTCGTTTTTTTCTTTTTCTTTGCAAACAACAACACATGCACCATCCTTATCTGAGATAATACGCGATTTATCGTGTGAAGGATCTGGGGAAGGTGTGATGAGAGCCGTGAGCCGATAAATCGATATATCAGTGAATTGTAGATATAATATATCGCTACTAGTGAAGCCGTAAGGTTTCTCGTGATGCAAGATTCTCGCAGTACCTTTCACAATCGGGTGTTTCACCCCTAGTATTTGAGCCTCTGTCAGGATCGGCAGTTTCATAGATACCCTCGTCCTCGGGATGCATTTGATGGGAGTGTTGATGGGTGTGTTGATGATTGCCGTAAGGACTTCGGGACGTCGGCTGACGATATCTACCGTAGACGAATCTACTAGCGTCCTCGTCGCGGCCGCGACTACATCTTCTGCTTCTATGTAGGAAATCCAATCAATTTCCTGCGTAAGTTTACGAGCTACGCGATTTTTTTCTCTTTTTTTTTGTTTTTTTGGTTTTAATCTCTCACACTTCTTTGCTTTCTTTTCGTGATACACTTGGGAATTTAAAAATTATATAGATAGTATAATATGAATTGGATGTTTACATATACGGAAAAATATTCGGAGCGCGGTTGTCTCTTTTATAGAGATTTTAAGGTTTTGGTATAATTGAAATTAATATTAGTTAATTGTGTTTAATGTGTTTTTGGTGTGCGACATGTATCCACTATCAGTAAGTTGATTGTGCTTTATGGCTAACGAATTTGTTTTAATCTCCGTATTTGCCATTTGTGTTTCGCTACCCAATAATCTTCAATTGGATCGCAATTACGCTCAAACTCGATTGATGACGTTTGTCATTTAGTATAAACAGACTCCGCATTTTACCTTAAAGTAAATTTTTTTATACCGCGCGAAAATACTCTAATTGTTATGTTAATTAATTACCGAGTGTGTGTCCCTTTTCCGTTATCCTCGAAACATCGAATATAGTGTCTGATAAATATATATATGTAAATATATAAATGCGGTCGAGTCTTGACAGCCTTTTGATGCACAAAATAGAAAGCAGAATAAGATAACAAAGTTTTAACCCTCTCATTCTATCGTACATAGATTTGTTATCATTAAAGACACGACGGAATAATTTTTGTGATTATAAAAGTCAAAGTACGTACAAAAGTTGCAGATATCTGTGTTAATTATAGAAAAGTAAACAGTTGGAACATATTTACAACGTACGTATAAAATAATTTTAATTGTGCTTATTTCTGCAAGCTTTCGTTTGCCGACAATCTTATTAGCGAGGAACTCGTATATGAGAGGGTTAAGATGAGAAATTGGCGAAAGAGGAGATAGAATAAGCGATTCACAGTGAGAGTTATATGGCAGCGTGTGAAATATATGTCTGCTGACGATAATCGTAAATTAATACAATATGTAAAAAGCTGAGATGGTATTTAGCCGATCGTCTCAAATTACGTTGAATTAAAAAACGAACGTCTAAGTTTACAAATCATGACTAAAAAAAGTGGCTAGAGATATATTTCTTGTGTAGATTGTAATGAACGTCTTCAGTTTAAAAATCGCAGTATATGTATATAATATATATATTTCGATATATTGTGCAATTAAGGCTCATTGTCTGAATTGAGTTTTAAAAGCTTGTCTGACAAAAAGCGCACGTAATTCTGTTTCGCAAATTCTTACCCTTGAGATGACTCGCTACAGACAGAAGAATCGATTCTGTAGTGGCGATCAGGATCACCGTCGGTCATCCGTATCTCTTCGGATCCGCTCGGACTCATTTGACCGGTTATGAAGGGTCTGACAACAAAGATAATCGTCTTAATGTTATTCTTAGTTTCGCCGTGTGTGAAAAAAAAAAAAAAACAAAATTTATATACCAGATACTTCTCGTTCGCACGCATATTTATAATCAAAGAACATTAAAGAGCATCAAATGCAATTCTAAAACACATGTGAGGACGCTTCTACCTCGACGCTGCCCGATGTTCTAGTTGGCGAATGATATCCTCGAGATTGCGTATGCGAATGGTGCCGCATGGCGGTTGCAATTCCACTTCGTCCTCGTCGTCTTCCTGTCCGTTATGCATGACGTTGTCCTGGCCGTCGATGTCCTTCCGATACATGTCGTAGCCGCAGTCGGCCAGTGATTTGCGTATCGGATCGTCGTCCAGGCCGGACGGGGTGCCAGCGTGATCCCGACGACTCGCCGCGTTCTTCAGCACCTCGATTATGTCGTCGCGATAGCCGTCGAGTTGATTCAAGGTCCTCTCCACCTGTTCGATCGCGCCTCCGCCCAATCCTGACGAATATCAAACTCAAGTTACCGGTGGAAGGAAAAATCTCTCGATGATGCAGCAGTTCGCGTTAATTCTCTCGTGCGCAAAATCCGCTTTGCTATATTTTTCTCTTTAAATATCTTCTCATTTTATCTATTAGTAATATTTGTGTTAATATTTTTTATTAATTTACGATTTCTCGTGAACCTCTGTATGAAGATGTAGCGTAAAAAAGAAAACAATTTAAATCTTATTGAAATAAGTAAATAAATATATATATATGTATATTTATTTAATATAGATATGTATTTATTTATTTAATTGTGCACGAGAGAGAGTTGAAATAATCATAAAGTTTTTTATAGAAGAGAGAAAGAGATTCTTGTTTTAGAATTCTGTATTAACCCTTTATATATTGTATATATTTTAAGATAACAAAAACTGGTCTTTTAGAGGTTTTACATAAACACAAAAAATGATAGATTGTTGTTGGTTTCACTTCGGTTTCAATTTAGTTTCATTTGATAAGAAGAAAATGGACAAGAGAGTCATTAACATATAAAGAGTTAAACGTTTTGTGAAGAGTCGGTGTAAGAAGTTCGCACTTGCAAATCGAAAGATAACCGAACGGTATAAAGGGTGTGTGTATGTGTGTATGCATAAGGATACGTGTGTTAATTTGACGATCGCAGAAACAACGCGCTCATGATGAACACGTAGCTCTCATGATTCAAATTCGGCCAACTGCTTGGATCTTTCGACTCGCCCAAGTTCGAGCTCCCTTCAGCTACTTTTCACGGTTTCTCTTATTATTGACGTGATCACGCCCACTGTTGTACGACTATCAGGCATTACAATACCATAACCACCGTGTTTCTTTAAAATTCCCTTCTCAGGCAACTTTGTGAGATTGTTTGATGGGAGATCAATGAAAGAGACAACCTCCTCTGCTCCCGTACCTCCATCTTCTTCCTCTACGCCGTGCCTCTTCGGTTGCGGCTTATGCTCCCTGAAAAACGGACCGGATCTACATCGGATATTCATTCGTTAATTTCAGTGGTTCGGTGTTATCTTTCGCAAAAGAAAATGTGCAATAACTCAAATCGAGTCAAAAATCACTTTGTAAAAGTGTTCAGGCGTTCGATACAAAAAACAAAACAAATCGTGAGATAAACCTCGAACTTTGAGATTGATTTTCTTAAGCTTTACGTAAAACGATTACACATCACTTTACATTATATACTGTGGAACTTTATATTTTATTATAAATTTTTTTTATAGTGATACTTATATTATCAAGTATACAAAAAAAAAAATAGATCTCGATCGATTGCGCAATAATTGTTCTTTTTATCATTCTTTTGTATTATAAATCGCAGATATGAGTAATAATAATAATATTGATCATATGTGACGTTTATAATGCTTTCAATGAAACGTTTTGTGCATAAATCGAAATTATAACGATGCAATATATATGTATTTAATATTTACACACGGTATCCCAGACATTACAACTTTTTTTTTTCATGAAAATGAAAGAAAAGAATAATAGTGCTGCAACGTTAATAAATCACCCTACATGTGCACCCGTTATCATGCAAGAAATAAAAATGTGGTGAGACAAAATGAACATTGCGATGCAGCAATTAAATACCATAGCAGTGACTTTCATGCGAATACATCGGGTTCGACCGCAGCGTGTATATCTGTGTGAGTCGCTAACTCAGCTGAATATCGAGATCGTGGTTTGTGCGAAAAATGGTTACATTCACAAAACGCAACAGTTGCTTAACGGTTGAGAAATTATCACTTGTGATGACTCATTTCTCAAAATCTATCGCGGTTACAGAAGTTACGCCAGAGCCAATCACAAGTGACAGTCTCTCAACCCTTTTTTTCTGAACGTAATCAACATTTTTGAGCGAAATATAAGAGAATGATGAGAGCAAAAGAGAGAGAGAGAGAGAGAGAGAGAGAAACAAAAGACAAATTCGGACCAATTAATAATCATAGTTAAATGCGAGAGGGGAATTAATCCCCTAGAGACAGTTAAAAGCTGCAATTTAACCACAATAGCAGCCGCAAACGCGAAAACGCTATTTCCGGCAACATGGAAACACATATGAAGATGAATTGCTGGTCGATCGAAATCGATCGAATCGGAGCGATCGTTACGGTCCAATAAGGAATAATATCCATTAATTTGTTCCGGACATGTTCTCTTATCAATTTTTAAATATCTAATTGTTATATCCAATTAAAAATGGGATATATTTCACAGAAAATAGCGCATTGATTCTTTTCAAAGACATTTTGTTTTTATTGTATTATCTTTGATAACGAACGCGCAAAATATATTATTCCTCGATCGGATCAACGTGAATAATGAAGAATGACGACGAGACACATGAGACTTACTTGACTCTTGGCCCGTCGGCGGTGGCGACGTTATTCGGGGGTCGAAACAGCACGCGCTGGGTCTCGCCGCGGCTAGAAATATACTAATATAGGCATGCCGCGGCTATTTTCTTATTAACCCTCAACTACTGTTCGATTTTGTTTAATTGACATTTAATATTAACACGAGAACATAAATGTACTTCCGAAGATTTGTTCGGTATTAATTTTTTTAATAACTGTCATTATTTGTCACAACGTTAACAGGCTCGAAAAATAATAAAAAATTTAATATATAAAAATTTGTAGAGACGACAGTTTATTCGGATAATAAAAAATTCAAGAGATACATTAAAAAATAGAGCTTTCACGTATGTGTGAAATATTCGATTATTTGACAAATGTATTTTTGAAGAGATTTGACAATTGCAGATCTAGTAAAATTCAGAATAAACTTGCGACAATTGTTCATTATTTGTATTAAGTTTGAATAATATAATTGGATAATAGCGTTACAATTTTTTTTTCATAATAATTGAGGGTTAATAAAATTCTTCAACGCTCTATATATCTTCCTTACTTGAGGAATAAAAGAAATCAATCGAGCAGGACTCGTAATTTTCTGTCGTTCGCGCGCTTTAATTTGACGGCTTTGTCATATTACAATGATATCGATACCTTATGAAAATATTATGATATATATTCCGTCAAGAGCTTCAACTGTGAATTTCAGAATAAAAATTTATGGAAGAAAATTTACCCTCTGTGATATTACAATGAAAATTTTATTATCAGTCTGTAATTATAGAACAGTATTTTTTTCCGAAAAAAGAGAAAATCTCTCTTGTCTCATTAAAATGTAATTTTATATTTCTACGCATAATATAGAGAGATCGTCTTCTTCTAAAAAAAAGAAAAAAAAAACAATATCGGCATAACATGTATGTATATATTCGGAAATCTAATGCGATATATATACATAAACAATATCGGGAAGATTCTTATGCAAATTAAGCGCATACTAAAGCTTATGTGAAGTTAAGGAGTTGAGATTTACCTGAAATAAAAAGGCATCGAACTCCAAAGTCACATTGATCCAAGCGTACTTTAGCTCATTTCTTACAAAGCTTACTCACGCATTCGTATATTTTAATGATGTATAAGCGCAACTCATCGCACAGAATGGACCAAAAGTGTCATTGTTTTTTTCTTCTGACAAAAGTAATTTCCACAATAAATTGGGCAGTAAATAGCAAGATTTGGCCCTTTCTGTGTGTAGCTATGATCTAAAGTATAAATATATACTACAAACTCTTCGTTCGTCGTTACGTAATAACGATATTTCTTGAAAACGATCGAACGACAGAAGCATTACGAGCTGCAATCACTTCTACATCATACATCGATAAAAAACGCACTTCGTTAATTTGTGATACGAATTCTGGGACACATCGCGACGGTTTAACATGCACGCCAAAATTTATCGATGAAATTATGAGAAACAAGATGAAAAATGAGATAAGATGTGAAATGTAATGAGAGGCTGTTATTAAATGTTTTCTAATGTGGTAATTTGCAATTGATCATTGTGAGAAAAAATTATTAAGAGAGAGAGAGAGAGAAAGAAAGAGTTGAATCTTCTCTCGTAATAATAAAATGACGTTGTCATTAGTTTTTTTGCATCAATACTTACGTCAAAACTATGAAAAGTTATTTTTTTAATTAAAGATTTGTTTAAAATTTTGTATCGACAATTACATACACGTATCGAAGTCAGTGATAAGCGATAATATGTATTTTATTATTAACACCAGAACACTTCAATTTTAATAAAAATTTCGAAAGAAGTAAATTAGTAATAAGAGAAAAATAAGTAATTAAACACATTTTTGTTACTGTAGATATCTTTATAGATTTCTCTTTAAAAAATAGTAAGTATAGTCTATTTACTTTAAATATAACTCGAATTTATATACGGAATTTATTTGAAATACTTGTATTAGTACTAATAATAATTACAATTACAAATAATTGCACACGTCCGGTAACATCGTAAGAGAGATTATCTATGCCATGTTCGTAGCAACAGACACATTTATAAAAATAAATCAAAAACATTGAAATATAAACTTACTAAAATATATTGAATCAAAATTTAATATTTATATTTAGAGAAAAAAAGATTTATCGATCTCATTAAAATCTATTAAAGTTTTCAAAATAGGCCAAAATATATTGAAATACAATTTAATATTTAAAAAAAAAAAAGATTTAAATCGATACTATTAAGATATATTTCTCGAAATAGGCCACTATTTCGCAAAACAAGCAACAAAATGACAGTCGTACCTATATTGAGGCATTCTGCCGAAGGTGAGAATTTTGTTGACGCTATCCAACGCCGCATCTTCTGCATGATGATTGCCGGAGCTGAAAGTTCTCTGCTGCGGTCTGTTCGAGTACGGTGGATCGTATTTCGGGACGGTACTCTTTCTTCTAACAGAAATTGATCAATTATACATATATTATCGACTTTTTAACGCGGGAAAGAAATGAAGAAGCGCATGCAAGCTTTCATAGAGATCATTAGGTAATACCGGAGAATTTTTAGGGTTTTAATGGCGTTAAGAGGGATCACCAGTTATGTAGACCTTGTTAACGACCTTGTTAACGACCTTGTTATATTAATTAGTGATACTGCCGATATGATTAGAGTTAGCTGAAGGATCAGTTATATAATTTTCTGTTAGTTTTTGTTGTTTTTGCTAATTGTATATTACTCAGTAATTACCTGGTATATAATCAGAATGTATTCTGCAGACGTACACGAGATAAATATATCAACGCACATAATTGCACAATATTCTCATCGGTGGAATTCACAGAACTTTATATAAATAATTTATTATCGTAATTATATGAGTCCCGGCATTACAATACAATTTGTAACAATAAATATGCAACAATGTTTTCACTGTCTGTATTTTTACTTAAATTTATAAACGCATCAGTCGCTACAAACGTTGATAATCCCTCTTATCAGTTTGTAGAACGTAAATAATTATCTGCGATTATAATTATTATAAATAATAATACAAGCACTATAAGTAAACTTTGTGTATAATCAATTCACGAGTTATTTTATTCTCGCTATGAAAATCAACAGACTCTCGACATGCAAAAAAATCCAATTCTGTTTTGGGACCGATAAGATAAAAATTATGCATAAGAAATGAGATTTGAAAGTGAAGGTTTACATATTTAAGAG
>QVOB01003517.1:0-17418 GCA_014839585.1 Pseudomyrmex concolor | reverse complement strand
AGTAAAAAGTTCTGAGCGTTTTCATCGTCGAAATAAAGCAAAAAAACGCTCAGAACTTTTTACTTCACCTAATATATATATATATATATCTATATCTATATATTTTATTGACTGTGAAGTAATATATAATTTGTGTCTTGATAAAAACAGGCGCCGATTACAACTAAATCCAACACAAGCAATCTTCCTACTAGTAAACCAGAAATGTGTGCCAAGCTGTAGCATGACTATGAGTCACCTGTATCAGTACGAACGAGATTCTGATGGTTTTGTTTACATGACGTTTGCTAGTCAGGATGTATTTGGCAGTTCGGAATGTGCAAGAGAGTTACTGCATCATTAACCCCGAGCTTGACTACTTTAAATAAAGTAATTATAAAACATTTAATTTTTACGTCCTTAAATTCTTTAGGTTAGCGAACTAAATGTAATATTAATTGAAAATTGCAGGTAAAAAACAAATATACTTCCCAGGCACTTAACAATACATTGATAGATATTTATGTGAAATTTTGTGGGGAATTTAGATCTGCTAGCAACTCTATCTGCCTTTAACTGAATGTGCAGAATTATTGTGATCAACTGATGGTACCTGCTGGAATAATTGACAGAACAATCATATTTGGAACTATATATAAAAATTACGGTGCTTTTTTTTATCTCTATAACATATATATTATCTTTGCTTAGTTTGCTATTAATATAAACAAACGACAATTGTTATTACTAAGTTTAGTAGTGGTAGGCTACATAAAAGGGTATAAGATATACATATTACAAAGTTTTATGTATTTTTTTGGTGATGAGAGGGTGAGAGAGTATAAATTCTCTCATCTCTTTCCCTTACTCTAGTGATTACTACGCTCTAACAACGTTCGTGATCGTAATGAGTTTCAAATATGGTTTATGTTCGACTGGATTATTCTCTTACAAATAATTTAGATATAATAGGCCAATCTCTCTGTTTCTCTCTGCTTAAAACTGATATAATTATTATTGCAATAGTTTCTATATCATGTTTATATTACTGTTACGTAAACATCTAAATGCGGAATCAAAATGGACATAATGTGATTATCAAATCAATAGAACGATCATTCTGTTTATAGTTTTGATTAGTACATACAGTAGCGCTTCTTAAACTTGCAAGAATTTCTGCTCATCTCTATATGTTTGTCTCTGCTAAAAAAAAGATAAGATATAAAAGTTGAGAATTTTATGACTGATTCTTTTTTTTTTTTGTGAAGTTGAGAAACATTATGGCCTAATTCCTAAAGTGGCCCATACAGTAAACTTATATTTTAAGAATATTTCTTTTGGATATTGAATATCGAGAAAGCATATTCAATAGATCAATTGAATATCTTTTTTAATGTATGGAAAGTTACTTGGACCTAAACTTATTTGTTTCGGTTTCAAACTCCACGCTTTTAAGAAGAGCTACTATATCTCTATCTATCTCTCTCTGATTCTATCTAGTTCCTGCGAAACTAGGATAGTAAAAATATCTTCTTACATCACAATTGTGTGTATTATTATTTTTAGCACACAG
Source organism: Pseudomyrmex concolor (assembly GCA_014839585.1). NCBI lineage: Eukaryota > Metazoa > Arthropoda > Insecta > Hymenoptera > Formicidae > Pseudomyrmex > Pseudomyrmex concolor. The sequence goes on along the minus strand of QVOB01003517.1, from coordinate 15,866 downwards.
TGCTAAAACACATTGACGAAAAGTGTTCATGTATGTAAATAATGTGCAGTGTGAAGATGTGTAGAGATATACATTGAATTCTCGTGCAGTTTAATTATTAAGTTTTGTATATTGAAAAATTGATCTCTTGCCGTCAAGTCCATACACGCAACACACAAAAAAAGATGTTTACTATTTTAACTAAGATTCTTTATATAGGGAATACGGATTAAAGGTTAATTATCTCTCAATATATACAAAATGTTTATGTAAAATATGCGCGCAATATGATGCGCGATATGCATCAAACTTGCAAACTCTTCATTGTTATCAGAGCGTGACAGGAGTATCTGAAATTGTTTTAACTATTACATACAAGAAATATATTTATACTATGATGTAAAAATAATACTAATGTATTATTTCTGAACTTTTTAAACTAAAGATTACAGTTGATGCCAGTCGATATATATGTATATATATATATATGTATATATATATATATATATATTTATATTCATATATTTGTTCGATGTGACGGTCGTATATATATATTGTGTGAATACTTATACTAATTTTAACTCTTATATTATGTAGAGATACAATTGTATAAATATGAGAATATATTTCTAATCGCTAAATTTTGTATTACGTTATGTTGGTAGAATGCGTTATTCTAATTTCTTATAGCTTTGATTTTATACTTTTATTTGACAAATTATGTACTATAATTACTCTCTCTCGCTTTTACCTGTATACATATTGCATAACCAATATACAATGCACCAGTCATTGTACAACAGAGAACAAGATATCTAAGAGGATTCAAAATATATCCTAACACAAAATCGTTTTATCCGCATTTTCTCGCGTTTTTTACGCTTAATCTGAGATAGGAAATAGATATATATCTGAGCTTCGGAGAGAGAAAAGAGACACAAGGAACGAGGTGGAGAAAATACGGTTGAAACAAATGCAAATTGTACAATTTTATTATAGCAACGGACAGTAGTGATACTAGCAGTAGTAGTCATATTGTGTTTAGCGATTAAGCTTTCGTAATAAACCAACGAAGGCTGCTATATGTGTATGTATCCCACATATACTGTACAATATTACTTTACAATAAATCAATTTTTTCATACTTTAAATTTTCGCACGGTTCTCTCTTTCTATCTCTCGCCACTTGGTTTTCAGTTTCTTCCCTTAAAATTTGAATAACGGATGTATTTTGACTCATAGCATATCAAAATATTTTTTCTACATGTGTAATTTTGATATAGTAATTAAGTAAATATTTCATTTTTATTTGTATTAAGTTTCAAAAGAATAATTCTTCGACAAATATTTGATATCATGTATAGTATATATTTTGATAAAAGTGTATATTTTTATAAATGTTTTAGATATTTAAAATATATTACAAATGCATATTAAATGTTATCCACATAACATATTGCACACAAGGTCATAGCTAATCAAGAATCAGGTGTTCAATTTTCCCGCTTTGGTAGTTGGCGCGTGTGTCGCAAGTGGCGCTGCGTGTCACGATTGCCAAAACGCTCAGAAACTCGTCGATCTATATGCCGATTGCGATGAATGCGTATTCGATGACACAACGGAGATTCGTCGTCGGGCTCATCGGGTGGCAGGAAGGTGCTAGGTAGCGAGGTGGTGGGCGGGAGCGGGGCGGGACGGGGCAGGGGGACAGGAGACAGCGAAAAGGTAAAGGTTAGAAGAGGTTATGAACTTTAACCTCCCCCCCGCGGGTAGATGACAACGCCTGGTAGCCAGAGTCCGCTATGAACGTTCCTGATGACGCGTGGTCGGATCAGTCGTCATCGCTGCTGGCTGTAAAGGTGAGTCTTCCTAGATTGCGCGTTCTCTCTCTTTTTTCTCGGGATCCGTCTCTTGCAAGAGTGCACGGAGTGTGCGGATGATGCGCCTAAAAATTGCGTGAGCCTGCTCGCGTTTACGTCTTCGCGTCCGTTTCGTTACGCACATCCGCAACGATTTCTGACTTCTCGAGGAGTTTCCCCTGATGGAGAAGGCATTCGTCGCGAATCTCGCATCGGTCGTCGTTGATGTAACAAAAATGTGACACGGTTCGTGACGAATCAAGTGACATGCGTTCGGTGCTTTTCCTCGTTTTCTTTCTCGGTAATTTCTGAAATTCATGTTCAGCGCGACCGGAGCAAAAAAATAAACGAGCATTCAATGCGATCGACCATCGGACCTGATCAAATCCGGGAGGGCGTTATTGTTGAGAAGTGTACGTTCATTGGTGTCAGCGTGTATAAAAGAAGGCTTCCTGCCGTTCGCCCACCGTCTTTCTTGCTGCGGCTTTTTGCCGAGAGAGTTATTTCGAACGGACGGTTTTGCTGCGCTTTTTCGTCGAGTTATTTTAATGCCCGCGATGTGTCTCGTCCCCGAGGTTGAAGGTACGAAGGTGACACGAGAGCGAGTTTCGAGAGCGATTTTATTACCAATTTCTAGACTGCGAATATCTCCGTAGCGTTCGCGCTGTATGACGTAACGTTCTCGTCTACAGGATGGTATCCGCGGACATGTTCCACGACAAAGATCTTAATGATCTCTATTTCTCAATGGAAGTTTTAGAGCATTTTTTTTTTAACCGACTCAAATTGCGGTTAAGAAAAAGTCATGGTCGGTGAAAGGTCCGTTCGTAGAAAATTTAGGAAGGCAACAATTTTATTGCTCACGACTATTGACATTTCCATTTAATTACGTTCTATACATATTCAATACTCGGAAGGGTATGTATATTTATATATCAAATACATATTCAACAGTTGGGCAATAAACTGCGAAACCATCTTGTGGCAACGGGAACAAAACACGGTGTATAATGTTAAATCGCTATGTATAACAATTTGTATCGAACAAAGCTGCGTTGTGAATTACGCGCGTGTGCACTTTTATTTTTAAATGTTCTTTGTGTGTGTGGGCATATATATATATATATATATATATACATCCGTCTTATCTTTTTTTTTCTTTCTCTTCTCTCTATTTCTCACATGTGCTTTTCGGGAAAAATCATGCGCGTTCCGCAGACGGTAGACAAACAACAACGCGATCCCCCGCTCGGGCGGAGCGAAAAAATAAATCTGTGTCGATGCGATCGAGACGGCAAGCTGTTGGAGAGGAGGGTAACCTTCGGATCCAACGCAAGCGACCTTTACCTGCCACAGAGACCGTGTCGCTGTGTGTTACAGACATAATTACTCGGCGATGACTATTCTCCTCATCTTTGTGTGGGTATATATCCGATTCCGAGAAGTCTTTAAATGAAATGACCATTCGAAAGGTTAGAAGCCAAGGATATCCGATATCTCTGCGTATTTTAACATTACATTAGCATCAAATCTGAAGAAAAATATTCCGGCGAATGGAGAAAGCAAAAAACTTATTGAGGACAAAAAAGTATAATGTGAAAAAAAAAGAAGCGCTTTTTTTGTTTCGAATGGTAGGAGACGTTTGTGTTCGCTTATTTATTGTATTTATTTTTTTTTTGTTTTTGTTGTTTGATCGTCACAGGAGAAAAAACATGGCTTATAATCAATAACATCGCTTGACATGAGAGAAAAAAACGAACGACCTTAAAATTCTTCGCGATGATTGCGACAAGCGCGTCAGATCTGCGATTAAAAGACACATTCGACGGAAATCTATAATCTACCAGACTGATAAGAGCATAAACAAGACGCGTGGCAAAGAACACACACTGGTGTTACGATTTATCGCTAGTCGATCGCGGTGCGTGCACAAACAACAATGCGAAGGATACGTAATAAACGCGTGCACACGCTCGAAAGATCCTTAGAACGGATTCATCGCGCACACAAGGTAACCGATTTCTTTACGTATGCGGGAAAAAATGTGCAGAATTACGCAAACACGTAACGTTCCAAAAATTCAAAACAACGATGTATGTCTTGCGAATAATTAGTTTTCTTACGCGCCTCTGGCCTGTTGTTTCAGAGAGACTAATGGATATTATTTTAAAACTGTAGAAAATTGCGTATATATATTTTTTTTTATTGTTCTCGTCGAACGTGACGTATTCGAAATATATATTCGAAATATAACGCGGCAGAAAGGTTCCTCAGAGCTCGACATTAATCCGTGGCCGTGTTCGTTCGACCTATTCTCAATCGTGACGACCTCGACGCCGTCAGCCGATAAGTCATCGCGGACGCGCGCGTTACATGACATAACCTGTAACGTTCACCAAGATAGAAGCCACTATCCCGTCACGGTGAACGTGTTTGTTCACGTAGAAAAGTCAACAAGCAGCCCGAAAATGCGCAATACATGTAACATGGCAGATTACGATTGGCCACATTTTTTTCTTTGCTCAGAAAAGGTCTGACACACATCTTAGGTTTTATGACAGTTTTTCTATTATATGATTTTTATTTTATTGCTTTTTCTCTGCTGTTCTAATTGGCTACCTCAAAAAAAAAAAAAAAAAAAAAATTCCTCACGTCGCAATATATCATCTTCCTTTTTTATTGCAGTCTCGAATTTTCTGCTTTTTAGATTGCCCACTGGGCACTTGTCCTTTAACCTTTTCCATTTACCGCCGGGAGGTCGCGGCTGACGTCATTGGCGATATATGTGCATCACTTTGGCAGTATACGACTTAAGTATTCGAAAACAAAAATACCTTCTCGCTTTATAAACCGCTTTCGAAATTACATATACATAATTCGATAAACGTTCGCGATCGTGTCTGTAAATCTCGACACAAATCCTGCGCAAATTACACGTAATCATTTCCACCTACTCTATCGCGAAAGAAATCATCCTACGTGTTCGATAATAGGAAAGGAGGAGGGAATCGTGCGACTTAATCGCGGGCGAGTTACGTGACATAACGCGGAATAACTCGCGCTCTCTCTCGCGCTCGAGTATAGGGTGGAAAGCAGGCAAGCGAGAATGCACCTGGTCGGCGCACGGCGGCGTGTCCCGGTACACAAGAGAGTGACCCGCCAACCTGCGCCGCTATACAGAGAGCGGCCTGTTTGCTCGCTCGCTCGCTCGTCCGACCGAGCGACCGGCTGCGTTCACCTGCGTGCAAGGTTGCTGCTGCGAGAGAAGCACAGCGGCGACGGTGGCGGCGGTGCGAACAAGCGAGCGTCGAGCGAGGACGCGACGACGCTCCGGCGTGAACGCCTCAGGCTTTGCGACGCGAGCAACAAACAAACAGACAGGACAAACATACGTCCCGTACGTTCGGCCAGGTCGTTCCTCGCCGATATATACCTGTGACCTGTGTGATGCGTACACACGTACAAGCGCGAACAACGAGGGCGATACAACACCAGAGGCGACCGAGCGACCCTGCCGACGCACAACAGGTAGCGTACTGTGCATTCCGTCCTCGAAGTTTGCGCGCAAGCGCGTGCTACTCAACGGAGCAGTTCTGCTCGCGCGATCGGACGACTCTCCGGCAGAATCGAAAGTGACTCTCGATATATATGAGTGTGTCTCGAGTTGGTTTCCAGTTCTGAAGAAAAAAGAAAAAAACCGCGTGTTTGTGTGCGTTTTCAAAATTTTACAATTGCCGAAGGTACTTCCTTTCGAGTGCCGAGTGTTTGATATCCAAACGATATTCGGAATCGAGAATCGGTGATTGATGATTTCTATCTCTGTATTCGGCTTATAACGGCTTTACATTTGTTAACTGTACATTCGCTACTAAAAAAAAAAAAAAAAAACCGCGCGTGAATAATACTTGTAAAATTGCGGACACACTGGTTTTCGAGAGAGACCGCGGTCACACGCTTGATACACTTTCAACTCGCGCTCTGTGACCTTTCGCGCATTCGACAACTCGTGTGAGCGCTGTCCACATTTTTTTTTTTTTTTTTTTTTTTTTTTTTTTTTTTTTTTACGTACAATGTGAGTGATTTCCGCGAACCGCGTCTTTTTTTTGTACCTTCCGCGTCGAATTACGCGCGATATGGATATATCCCTTTGATTTTTTTTATCAACGTTCGCTCACAACGTGCGTGGAAATTCTGTCCTTATCGTCACCGCGTGAATTAACTCCTCGAAGAGGAAAATATCCGCGAGATATGAATTTATTAAAATAAAATAAAATTCGTGCGCATTCCTGTTGTCACAGTTAAAAAAAAAAAAGATAAGGAAAATCGTTTACTGCGTAAAAGCTTTTTTTACATATTCAGACCTTTTTTAAAAGCTTTTTTGCATATTCGGACCTTTCTTTTCTTCTTTTTTTTTCTATTCTCGAAATTCCTAATGAAAAAGCCGCACTGACACAGGAAACATCCTAAAAACCGTGACCGCACACATTAAAGAATGACCTCTCGGAAGGACACTTTCGATTGTGTTACTTACAAAAACGGCGTCGGATCAAGTGTGTTGTGTTTGGAAGAAAATCTATTTCGACACAAAAAAAAAAAAAAAAAAAAAAAAAAAGGCAAATAGTTTCCTCGATATCACAAAAATCTGAAGTATAAAGAAATTTTATATTATTGCTGCGCGGTAATTGAAAATTGTGAACTACAATAATTCGTCGCAATTATTTTTCGCGCGCGAGAGGAGATGACGTGCAAATGTAACGGAAAATTCGAAATTTATACAATTGAATACTGGTGTAAAAACGAAAACTGGTGTATTTTTGAGATGAACACAACGCGTGTTTTCTCGCGTGTGAGGTTCATGAAATCGCAGAACGGCGATGTCGGTGGGCTTATCGCGAGTCGGATTACGGACGTATAGAAATGGACCACTCGAGCCGCTGGTCTATGACAACAAGTACATAAACCAGAGTAGAGTATAAAGCCAGCAACGGTGCAGCGTAGCGCGACGTAGCCGGACATCGGCATGCACCTACCTACTCTAACCGCGTAGCAACCTACGAACCGAGGAACTCGGGACCATCTCTTTCACCTCTCGAAACGTGACGTAGAAGGGTCAGATAGACGAGGAGAAGGAGGAGGGTGGAAGAGAGCGGGCGACGAGGGGACGAGACGGGGACGAGGAGTTTCTCTTCTCAGCAGGTGGGGACGGGCCGGCAAATGCTCCAGTTTACATTTTTATCCCGCACCCCTTGCGCTTAGTTCTTCAAGCACTTTGGATCGCGCAATCGTTTCTCTCTCTTTCTCTCCCGGTGGATAGATGAAACCGCGAAGAGCGAGGAATCGGTATCATCAGATCGATCGTCGGGACAGTGCACTTCCTCGTGAGCAACAATGTGACGTGTGTGACGCATTGACCTGTAGATTACCGTGTATCTTATCTTTTTTTTTTTTTTTTTTTTTTTTTTTTTTTTTTTTTAGCATTTTAACAATACGCAGCGAAGAAAGACATTTCTTTTTTTGTGACACGTTTCAACGAAGAAAATTGACTGTGGAGACATTGTGTAATACTTCGTTCTTTTGAATTGCGAAGCGAGAATAATTGTTAGAAGAATGTGAGCGATTACTTTTATCGAATTGCGATATCTGGTATAATTAGTTTCTTCTGGCGAGTCTTAAATTGCGATTTGATACACTGTATAATGCGCTATCATCGTGTGTTGCAAGAACGTTCGAATTACTACTAGTCACCGTCGGAAACCCGACAATCTGTGGATCGCAATATCCGGTTGAAAATCATTAATGCTTGTGTTTAGCACGCGTTTAATCTCTCTCTCTCTCTCTCTCTCGGTGTTTTTAACGGGACGGTAACGCGCGCGGTATTATAAGATCGACACGGAAATATCTTAAACCTGGAATGTGTACGTACACGTACGTCTAACGGAGGCGTCCATCCGTTTTTTACAGAGAGAAATGGATAGGGATCAGCGCGATCACGATAATCTGAATGAGAAGGAGTCAAACAGCAAAATTGGAATGGATTTTCGCAATCTCTCTCATCATCACGATCACGCAGCGGACGCCGATGCAGAGGTTCGTTTTGCATAATTCTGTTTGCAATTATATATTACTTTTGTAAGAAAATAATAATTATTTAGAATTAGTATAATTGTCATATGGAAATAAAAACATAAAATTATTAAATTAAAAAGAAAAAGAAAAAATAATTGTGCAATTTGAAATAATCTATTGCAGTCTATGGAAATTGACTCGATTGATCACGTCGAAAATTTGCACGATGACAAGTCCGAGAAATTAGGAAGGAATTTTCACAATATAGGACATCATCCAGCTATGGTAAGTTGCCAAGTGCTTTCCAAATAAGACATAAGAGATAATATTTCAATGATTATTTGTATAATACAAAACGTTGTGCGTAATTGTTGATTGCAGAGAGATATAGATAGGGATCAAAACAATCATGTCGATAACTTGCATGATGACAAGCTGGACCATAAGATAGGAAGGGATTTCCGCAATTTAGGCCATCCAGGAATGGTCCACTTACACTCCAGCATGGATCATTTGAGTAACGTCGATGTCGAGGTAGATATTATGATTTTTTTATTTTATTGTCGCTCGTTCGACACGCTCGAGTGACACTTGAACGCATTCTCGCAGGTGAAGTTAGCAAGAGACGTGCGCGGATCGTTAGGCTTAGGGCTGTCCTTGGAACTCTGCGTAGTATGCGGAGACAGAGCCAGTGGCAGACATTACGGTGCGATCAGCTGCGAAGGTTGCAAAGGCTTTTTTAAGCGCAGTATTCGCAAACAGCTGGGCTATCAATGCAGAGGAAGCAAAAATTGCGAAGTTACCAAACATCACAGAAACCGTTGTCAGTACTGTAGATTGCAGAAATGCTTAGCGATGGGCATGAGAAGCGATTGTAAGTGTAAGACATTCATTCGTTCATCGTGCGTTGAGTTTGCTCTGTAAAATACACTATTGAAAAAAATAATAAACACATACGAATGATTTTGCAGCTGTTCAGCACGAAAGAAAACCCGTACTAGGCGAATCCGCGGCGGCGAAAGTGGGTAATCGTAGTTCCAGAGTAAAGCCGGAACCGCAGCAACCTGCCCCCGAATCACTACCGGCTTGGGAACAACCCGAGAGTCCTAGCATGGAAGACCAAAGTAGCGATAGCGATGCCAGCTTGACCACAGCTCGCGATCGCTTGCTCATTTCTCACGTGTTGGATAACATGGCTAAATTCATCAATGATGTAAGTTGCGTTAATTATCTTGCGTATCTTGTGTTGTACAACAAATTGAGTCTTCAATGCAGCGCGATGTTCATTCGCAGGTAAACGGTTCGAGCGAACCGGAGGAAGAATGGACTGGTCAGTTAATTACTGAACGGAACACGTTGTTTGAATTGAGAGCGCCCAGTCCAGCGCCAGCGTATCTATCTATTCACTTCATATGCGAAAGTGCGGCTAGACTATTGTTCTTGTCTGTACATTGGGTGCAAGGAATTTCAGCATTTCAAGCTTTGCCGTAAGTATATTTCATATATATTGGATTTAACACGTGTAACGTGTGTTTTTCGTATATTAATAATAATACGTTGTAACATTATCAAAAATAAGCGTTTTTTTATTCCAGATCGGATATTCAAATCGATTTAGTGCGAAGTTCCTGGGGACAACTGTTCACGTTGGGACTGGCTCAATGCGCGTATACACTGTCTCTCTCTAGTATTATATCGTCGATAATCAGTCACTTGCAAGTCAGTTTCACACACGAGAAGATCACAGCTAGCAAAGTGAAATACGTCACGGAACACATATGCAGACTGCAGGAATGCGTAGGTTCGTTGCACAAAATGCAAGTGGACTCAGTTGAGTACGCGTATCTCAAAGCTCTGACGCTGTTTAGTCCAGGTGAGCAGATTTAAAGTAACATATAACAGAAGTTCGTGAGAAAGTTCGCATATCAAAGTATGAAGATTGGTTTTATTTTTCAGACAATATTATATCAAATGTATGGCGTAAAAAGGTTGAAGTTCTCCAAGAAGCGGCGTGGACAGAACTGCAGCAACGTGTGAGTTCCGACAGATTGTCTCGCCTCCTTTTGAGATTAGCGCCACTTCGCTCGATTCATCCTAGAGTTTTGGAGGACCTGTTCTTCTCGGGTCTCATCGGCCGAGTGAGCGTGGCCAGCGTCGTGCCTTATATCCTCACCATGCCGGATTACAAAACCGAACCGGAAAGTCACGCGGGGTGACAAATGCTATTGTCGATGCAATGCAAGTCGTGGACTAAAGAGTGATGTATACATAAATATATTGATGCCTTGAACATTTTCATACAACGAAAGTGCAAAAAACAGATGTGACACGAGGAACCAATTTCGTAAAAATTTTAACAGACTCGATTATAATACATTTCCGATTGTAGATGAATAGTCGTACAGTATGCTGCTAATACTGTTGTATTGTATGTATTAATTGTACATGTAAAAAATCTGAACATAGCATTACTTAAAGTAGCATCTGATTGTTTATAATAATGATATCTGACAATTTCTTATTTATTACACATAATAGATAGACATTCTGCGAAATCTTCCAAAACCCCTCCCCAAAAAAACAAAAAACAAAAAAAAATAATAGCTCTGCAATATTGTTGAGATACTACTTGTGCTGGGCAGTTAATTAGTGATATGACTATCCATATTCTAATTTATTTAAAAAAAATTACAGTCGAGTTTTACTTGCATTTTTACAGTCAAAGTTTACTCAAAAATTTAATGAAGTTTACTTCGCTGACATCACCATACAAGAACATGCATGGAAAGAAAATAATCTTGCTAACATATTTCATGCTAGATTTGTATTACCGAAGTTAAGATTGAAGTGGAATTTCATGATACTGGTTACATCAAGTCCCAAAGATTTCACTTTAGTGAACTTTGATTGTATAAAAAATACATAAAAGAGTTGATCACCCTCTCACATGCGTGCAAATATTTGATTCGGAAAAACGAGATATACTGTGTACATCATTCCAGACCAAGTGGTTAAAAATTCTAAAGGCTATATTCATAGTTCGATCTTACATTTAAAACTGTTTTAAGTTCATATACAAACTGTTGTATTACCTACCATCTGAAGACGAATTTAATTTACATGTAAGATCGGACTATGAGTACTAGACTAAATAAGTATATGCGATTACAAAGTGAAAGTTTAACTGACAGTACTCGTTAAACTGAGCAACCTGTGAAGTAATCAGGGAAAATGTTGACGTTATAAATATATTTATACATATATACATGAAAACAGTTATTACGTAACAAAAACAAATACGACGAATCTTTTCCGTTGCATTTTTTGAGTATCCATGTGATAAAATGCAATATTTTGAAAATGAGCTTCTCTAAGTGATCTCTATGTAGGACTTTTTTTTTTTTAGTACCTTAAAAAGTGAAATATTGTAGTATTTATGTGTATATTACTAATGTGATATAATTTCACAAGAAAGTCTTATTGATATATTATCCACAAAACAGGCATATAATATGTTATGATGTTAGCAAGTGTATTTGTTATAAAAGTAAGATTTTTTTTGTAATTTTAAGCTATAACGGATAAGACACAAGATACATTTTAAAAGTAAAGAAATTTCACTTGTTAGAGTTGTTTGAAAAATGTTGACAAAAGAAAAACCTATATTCCTACATTTAAGAAATTCAGATCTTTCTTATAGTAATGTCGAAAGAAAAAATTGACATATATTTTTGCCTCTGATATATGAAATCAAAGCTTTCGCGCACCGATTACTTGGTGCTTGTGTATCTGGAATGGACAATAAGAAATTTATATATTTTTTGTAAGAGAGAAGCGTGGATACTTAATGTAGTTTAGGCAAAATATGTATACACACATGAGTTACTTAAAACTTAAGTGAATGTAAATTTCATGGTGTTAATTGTAATTATATATCTCATACATTGTAATAATGATAATGTATAGGTGTAACTGTACACTTCATGCATATTTAACATAGAATTGGAAGTGTATATATATATATGCATACATATATATATATATATTATAAAATATTCTAAGTTATGCTATGTTTAATATTTTTTCTTACATCGCGCACGTACATGCGCCCATTTACAAAAATATCGACGGTCTTAAATCGTTTTTTTAAATTCTGAACATTATTCTTTTTTTAAGCATGATGTAATTGAATATCCATAGTTTTTGTAAAAGTCTCACTATAATTTATAAATAACTATTCAAAACATTTTGTTTGTTCGATTTTACACACAAAACTTTTTAAATCTACATAATATGTGGAAAAATATGTAGGATTATGAAAATGAGACAATATTGAAAATAACATCAAACACAGGTCAAAAGTTAGGTATTACCAAAAAACAAGAATAGTATTTCACAATATTTTAATATTAATAGTATTGTGATTATTTTAACATAGTTGATAACAGTCGAATACGCTAAGTATACTTTTTTATATATTTGTTATTGAGGTTATTAATTGGTGATATAGCTTACGTAATAATATACGTGTATGTATACGTTTTACACGTACATATTTATGAATTTAAGAAATTCAAGTTCTTAAATTGACTAATTGTGCGTAAATTACGGTGTATCACCTCAATAACACTCGAATGTCGGACTAAATCCTTCACAGACAATATAGTATATATCGAAATATTTTTCGCAAAAATTTCAAAAAGGAAATGTACATATACAAAAAAAAAAAAAAAAATTAACAAGAGAATGTGCCTACATAAGAAAAATATTTATATGGATGTTATAAAAAGAGTTTTGTAATTATTGTTATATTACTTAACGAAGTATAGAGATAAAACATCTGAGATACCTGAAAATTTATTGCGACATAATTTCAATGAGTGAAATACGACATGTACATACATATGTATACACACGCATGTTATATTTAAACCTGTCGCGAAAAAAAAACATATATTTACGATAAAAAATAAATATTTGCTAGGTCATAGATATATCCGTTAAGTATTTTTAATCCTTGTCCTCCGAATTTAAAAAAATATATTGTTGTCACTGTTACGTAAGAAAATAAAACATTTTCGGTTTCACATACATAGATGAATCTGTTTAAAATATATATTTAAGATATATTTTCAAGATATTTATACTTCGTTTTCGCTATCTCAGCAGTTTTCTGTTTAATATCAAATCATAAATATTGATTGTTACATCATAAATATTGATTATTCTCGCGTGTTTATTTCATTGTTTATTTACTACGCTATTATATGTAAATTCACTTACAACGGCTGAATTGAGAGCGACAGTTTTAATACTGATTATTTCCAATTGTGTTCAATATTAGGAAAGGTCGATTACCCCTTGCAATAACCGCGGGTCTACTGCGGGAAAGGCTTAAACTTTCCAGAGAAAGCGCGCTTCCGCGAAGTTACGCGTGCGCACGTGGCGATAACTTGACGTCATCACTTAAAACCAGTCGGTAGCGGATTTCAAATCACATGACCTGCAATATGAACAAAATTCATCTCGAAAAATAATATCCATATGCACTATATAACACATAATATCGAACACTAAATTAAAATCAAGGATAGTTTTTGTCAAAGAGAAAATAAAGAACGTTGTGCAACGAATAAGAAGCACGTGACATTTGAGTAAAGTATATACATATAAGTAATTAGAACGCGCAATATAGATACATATAAGTAATGAGAACGACTTTGTTGCGGCCCTGCGTGGTGAATGAGTCACGGCGCAAGACCGTCGCGAGCGGCGCCGCCGCGCCGCAACGCGTCAGTGTTCGACGATTTTTCGGCTTGATCGCGTTCGTTCTCGTTGCTCCACGCAACGTTCTGACGGTGGTGGTCGACCTGACTTGATTTTGACGCAACGGTGTGATTTATAACGCGAGTAGTGCGAGTGTATGCGTGCTCTCGTCCCGACGCTGAGAAGTCCCGAGTCGTTACCCAACATCACGCAATTCATCGTTGAAAGTGAAGCGAACACAAACCGGGACGAGTCGTATCGTCATAGCGAGCACGGCAATCGCACGCGACTTACCTTCCAGGAAATTCTTTTTCTCGCAGAGAAGTTTCTCTTCGCGTTTCTCTTGCGAAGTACTCGATCGCGAGGGGCCTAAGCGTCGTTCAACGACGAGACGCCCGCGAATTTTCTGTGATTGATTACGTGCGATCCGACGACGCTGCGCGTAAATAATGCCGGCGAGAGTTCGATACGTGTGATTTGTATGCGAATTGTGATCGTCTGGCGGGAATATTGGAGTTTCGATAAGAAGTGCGCACGACGATAGGGTACGTACTTCATTTCTTTGGTTCCATATTGTATTGAACGTTTGATCGACTGTCAATGCCTTGGCCTTATTAATTCCTTGAATTTTCTTTGTGTGCATGAGCTTGTTGGTCTTCTTCAATAATAAAATTCGCGTAATCGAAGGTTCATTTTACAAATGTGAATTATATTTTATTATATTTGTATTTATTGTGTGTTTGTTTTATTTAAGTAGTCTTGTTTTTATACACTTGTATATTTAATTGTATATTCACATGTACGTGTGTCTGCTTACGAGGGGAAAGTAATCTCAAACATGACGATTCAATGATTATGTGAGCAATTGTCACTCGTTTTCAAAAACCTAATACCAAGTAAACTTTTTCCCGCAAAAAATAAATTTTTTGAACATAAATATATATTTTTTCTTTTTACTTAATTGTTCAATTATTATTGCTATTATTATGTTATTTTTTAGATTCTTGTATTTTTCTCGTGCTTTTTTATTTGCTCGTTTCCCCCCTCCAAAGTTGGGCTAAAAAAAAAAAAAAAAATCTATATCTCACTCGGAAACGTAAAACATACTCGTCATGTTTTCATTCCAGGTAAAATGGGTTTCGAAAAATACACACAATATCACAGAGAGACAGTGTTTTTTGTTTTAAATAATTTAATGTTCGGAATTGATTTAACGCTCGCAACACACAGAGAACCGCGTTTGAAAAGCGAAATGTGGTTTTTTAATAAAATTTACACAAAAACGTGTATGCGAAAAATAAGCGTTCGGAAAAAAATTTTTAGTAAAAGGATTCGATAAATCAAAGTACTTATTTGCAACAATGTCCACACTGTTTTGCACGTTTCAACTTTACGCTATATTTGTATCTTATTTCACACACTGGCTTTTAATGTATTAAATTATCAATATTCATAGAACGTGCGCGCATACACACACACAGGCAGCTTTGTTTCTCTTTTCCGTGTTTTAAACGTAACCCGTCATTATCGTTCGTGCATGATATTTGTATATGACGTGGACACGATCTTTGTGTTGAAACAAGTAGAATTCCAAGGCGATCACATATGACGGGAATTACGCGAATGAAGACACGCTTCTTTTGTCCTTTGTGCAAACTCGCGCGCGTTTTTAACTCATAAAATTTGCATCCTTTTTAAATCGATATCACTTCCCCTTCGCGTCTCTTCTATCTTGTATCGATGCAACGGCGTTCGTTCACAGACGGACTGATCTCATCGCAGCTATTAATATGATACGATCGTGCTGCTCCGCATATATTTCATCGTGTTTTTGTTTTCATTCAACTTTTCTCATGAAAAAGAGACATTCTCCGTCGTTTATCTCGCGCGAAAAATCGGAATTGAATTTAAATCGAGGATTTAAACACACGTTCTCTTCCCACTGTTTGTGTAATGACGTCTGATAATTTTTATGTCTGTTATAATTTAAACGTCTGTTGATGTGTGTGATTATGTACAAACACGTCTTTCGCTTGCCTCTCTTCGCCTGCTCGCTTCGCCTCTCTTGATCGCTTACGACTGCACCTCATTGCACGCACACGATCTGCATATGTATAAATATACGACATGACTGATTTCCACCAATTGATTTGATCGCTTTGATTCGTGTGACAAACAATAAAAATGGGAAACGCG
>QVOB01003515.1:0-19147 GCA_014839585.1 Pseudomyrmex concolor | reverse complement strand
TCCGCGCGACCTTGAGCGTCGATTTTTAGATCGTCTTGAGACTAAATGGGATACGCGTCCTCGCCGCGGTATTTTCAATTTACCGGATACGAATCGGTCTCGAAGGACCTCCTCCTCGCATATCGATCACGTAATGCGATACGCGTTATTATGCCATCACCGGTCTGATGCGGTGTCTTGTATCCGTGTGTCGGCCGCGTCAGGACTATTCAGATGATATTGTAACCTCACACAACTGGCAAAATGGTTCGTTTTTCTCTGCGACGAGGGAAATACGTCTTGTTTTTTCTTTTTTTTTTTATACCGTTTCTTTTTTCCGAACCATTATTCTCTCATTTACATACAAGTCACACAATCGAAATGGAGATGATTCCTGTACATAATATATTCATAAAAATCGGGATACATATTCTTTTGTGCTTCGTCGAGATGAATTATAAAAAAAAAAAAAAAAAAAAAAAACGTGACATGTGAAACACAGATATGAAAATTCTCTTGATATTTTACGAGTATATACACACACATCGTATTATATCAAATAGCTCTATCTTGAATAAAATATTACACAATTTATTATACGATGTATCGATAACGATGTAATATCAAACAAATGCCAATAGCGTCCTTGCTCGGAGATGATAAAAAAAATATTAAAAAAAAAGAGCCACCTGTCGTCGCTCGATGTGCCACGTGTATGTGGTAGCGTGCCGTCGAATTGCGCTGCAGCCGTCGCATTGCGCGGCTGCATCAGCAGGATACATCCGCCCTGTTTTGCCTGCCACACGTACACACACACACATATGTGTATATACGCGCACGGAGATACCGGCGAGGTCGGCAAATGAGAGAAAGATAGGTGGGTTATATCGATTTCAGGGATGTGCAAGGTTGTGTGGGGAAGATCGGTCGTCCTGCACGAGCCTAGCCGGCGGTGATGTGGAACACAGGAATCCCGGAGAGCCGTGATAACGTATGGTCGCGCTGTGCCACCCCTTCGTGGTGGCCGGTGACCTTGAACTACGGGATTCCTGCCGCGCCGGCGTCGCGTCCTCGTCCCCCGTACGTCCCCCTTAGCTCTCTCGCCGTCCTTGTCGCAACTGCGTATCCACGACGCATCTCATCCCGCTCTCGCATCTGCGATGGAGCGCCGCGCATCTCTCTGATCATCCGCCCTCTCTCTCTCTCTCTTCTTGCATCGCGATAGTCTGACAACCTCGGGAAATATGCGTCGAAGTCGATGGACTAGGAAATCGGGACGCCGTCGGCCGAATCGCATTTGATCAGACGTGCAGATGTTCGCAATTCGGCCGATATATCCGGGTGTATCTCGCGGATAAATAAATTACCCTCTCGATTTCGTAAAATAGATCTTTTCCGCGGAATGAGAAACGAACGTTCTCTTTTATTTCTGTACCGCGCACGTGTACAGAATGAAGCGTCTTTTTATGTACACCCTGTAAGTAAATACATCCCCGGTATTTTATTAGAACCTATGCGGAAGTCCTTTCACCTCGCGAAGAATTTCCGTGCTTTTGTATCCGTAAATTAACATCGAAGAGAAGGGAAATGAAAATATTGGATTGTAGTATGTGTGTGTGTGTGTGTGTATTTAATTAAACGTCTACCCTTTATCGTAATGCGGCCTTTTATTAATGCGCCATTTCAATTCTACTTTTCATTTTACTCTGTACTTTGTTCCATTTTATTCCCTTATCGATGTCATTTCAGTTCCACTTTATTCTACTTTATATTGCTACTATACTTCAGCGATGTATAATATTCTCGAGCGAAGACACACTTCAGACAGTTCGATTAGCAACAATTACATCCATCCTTCGTCTCGCAAAAAGAAAGAGAGAGAAGAGAAATCCGTTTTCAAATCCGCACAATTTGCGCTCATCTGTCACGCGCACATTTTTTAGGTTTTTTTTTTTCTTTATTTTTTTATCCCCGTTTTTTTTCTTATCTCGTTGCATTAACCAAACGGACCTGTTCTCGGCGAAATCCCATTTGTTGCTGTACACATCCCCGGCTCGCTCTCTTTCCGATCCTTTCTTGAAATTTGCATTGTCGTCCCGCAATTATTATGTCCCGTCATTTCACCGGTCTTTCGTCGATTTTTCTTTCTGTCGACAGAGAGAAAGCGCGATATTACGTTTCTTCCGCATGCGATGTTTGTATCCTCTTTGTTCAGTTTTTTTTTGTCCCCTTGACATAACAAATCGCGTCTGTTCATCCAGCGATCTCATGCCGCTCGCTTCTCATTTCTCTCGTTATTGCGCGGTTAAACGCGGGCATTTCACTATTTTTTTCTCTCCCCCTATTTTCTGACCGCGCGGCGTTTCCCTCCAATGTTAATTTCGCCACATAGACGACGGCCAGCCGAAAGCGGCGAGACATCATTTGCCGGGTTTTGTGCGGTTTACCAGGATTCAATTTATATAGGATGGAACCTGCCTCTCGCAGAGTCGGGAGACAGACACGTCCTAAATACTGAAAGTCCTTCTGCCGTACGTTTCGTGTGTCCTCATTTTTCGGTTGCCAATCTTGACACCGTTTCGTGTTGACACCAGCCGATTTCGTTTCTGACAACGTTAACAGCGTCTTCTCTCGCATCTTTTCGTTTCTTTCTCTTATTCAATCCCTTTTTTTTTTGTCCAATTTCATTTTTCTGCACGTACGTATGCTACTACGTTTTGTCTCTTCATTCAATAATATAAAGATACGAGCGATTTTCCGCTCTTTATAAAACATGAGCTCGAGATTCTTATTCTCTGAAGACACAATGTGTTCTTTCATTTTTCTGCGCGTTATTCACAATTTTTGTTATTGGAAAACAAAGGTTTTTGTTTTTTTTTTTTTAAATATGTTCTCTTTACTTTTATTGTATAACTTATAATACCTCGTTCTTCGTTTAAAGATGTATGAGACATGATAGATAATTCAATTATTCAGCGATTTTATATAAAACGTATCGGCAATTACGATCGAAGTTTGCAGATCTGTGTGTGAGTGACGATTTGTTGAAAGGCGTTTATATATATTACGCACACGCTGTGTAAAATAAAATAGATATTTAATCTCGTTGCGTTTTCGACGAATGTGTATTCCAACAATATCATTCGATATCGCTCTATTGATTTGCGTGTGTTACGCAATTAATTTAATTGACAAGATGTAATTGGAACGCAGTTGGATTAACAATTAATCTCAAATCGGATGAATTAACCGGATTTTTGATTAACCTCGATGAAAAATAAAGGTAAAACCGTATGTATTTTTAGTATCAAAATTTCTCCCGTTTCGTTCTGTGTGTTAAAAAGTAAATACCATTTGCGCGAGCGATAATGAAGAAAGAGTATATTTCATTGTTGTTTCATTTCAGAATGAATTATTGTCTCGTCTATAATTAAATTCTGATTCTGTGTGACAAAAAGCTTGAATAATATATATTATCGCATAATGATGTAATTTCAGAAAATAGATACACGCGATTCGGAATATAAATGTGTATTTCGCCATTTTTGAATAATTCCACGGAAAAAAAAGCAACTGGAGCGCGAATTTTATTATCACTCTTTCACTCTCTTTCTCTTTCTCTCGTGCATAATATTCAACGTTTGTAGAAAAGTCCATTTTTTTGAAAATAAAGCTCGCGCGAGTAAGTCGATTTTCGCTCCCGGCTTACTCTCGCAACAATTATTCATCAAAACAAACAGAACAACCTGTGGATGATGCGTTCTTGGAGTAGCGTGTTGTTTTTTTTTCTTTTTTTTTGTTTCTGAAAACTCCCCTTGAAAAATTCAACGATCGTGCGAAAGCCATATTTATCCAACCCTTCGGCGTCCACCTGGAGCGATGCGGCTCATCGGCCTCGCCGATAACAGTTCACCATCGTTCCCATCTCTCTGTTGGCACAGCGAAAACAACCCCCCCGGTCCGCCTTCCTTTCCGCCACCGTTCCCCTTTCCACCTGCCTCGCTTTTTCACCCCTTCCCGCGCCGAGCTCACTCCGTCGGACTATGGCAATCCCCGCGAGGGCGAAGCACACGGTCCTGTCGCGCGCGCGGCCTGATCCAGTCGCAGTTCGAAGCTCGTGAGAGACCGAGCGTGCGAAACACCCCCGTTATAACCCTGGACCGAGTGTACGCGAGCCTCGGAGGATCGTGCCGGGATCTTCTGGCATGCGATCAGAAGCATGCAGGTAGGATCTCTTCGCCCGAGCGATTGCAAGGAGGACGCGCGACGCGATTAGAGACCACGGTTGTAGATTGTTTTATGAGGGGAAGTTGCGCGCTAAAACGATTGATGTGATCGATCAATGATGCGATTGTGATTTAACGAAAAAACAGTGGTGGACTCATCCGCCCGATCGATCGTTAAATAAGCAGAAGCGAAGGGAGTGAATTGATTTCTCGTGTGATGGATGTGTGTGATCGAGTCGGTCTTTAAGGGCTTGTCACGTTGTAGACGGGCTGTTTTTGTTCCAAGAGCGGAAATGAGAGATCGATATAAATAAGAATTGTTGATTCTCCTCGAGAGAGAATTCGCGTCGAAAGGCTACGAAGCAAGAAGCATACAGGTGGGTTGGGGCGGTTGTCCCTATAGCGATGGATAGTCCAACGGTCTTGCGATAGAACGTTTCGCCAGAAATAAACGATCGTGGTGAAAGAACGTTGCTTAATAGTTTTTAAATATATATATGTTTTTTTTATAGAGCAGCTTTTTTTATAAATAAACTTATCGGAGTAGCTTTTTTTAAATAAATTACGCGCGCGCAGTTACATGTGTTTCGTTTCTTTCTTCAAAAAGACATTTTCCTCGCAAAGGTCTCGTTCTTTTATGGACGTCTCTCTAAAATGTGTGTTTTACGACGTTCCTTGTATATTGAATTGGATTACACGACCGTGTCCGCCGCGAAAACTTGGACTGTTGGATTCGGTTTTACGAGCGGCATTGCCTTCGTAGAACGATCGAAAAGTCACCATGGTTCAGGGGGAGAAACCTTTTTTTTTCTTCCCCTGCACAACCTTTGCTTTGTGATAATATTTGTGTTTTCTTTATCAACTTTTTCAATTTAATGTCAGTGTTTTTAGTTGTTCAATTGAATTTATTCTTCATTCACGTGGTATTTGCTTTTCCTTTATTTGCTTTTTTATTTGCTTCTATTTGTTATCGAACTGTGCTATCGGGTTTTATTTCCCTCCCCTCTGTTGTGAGACTCTTTAGTACACAAATGAAATTTATTTATATCGATACGCAAATAGTATGAAACGAGATAAGTTGTATTCATTAACTCTATAATTCATAGAAAAGCGCTCGGAGTCGGGGGTTTTGTACGTTTGTTGCGACAACGCCGGATTATGATTCATCCGAAATTCGGAAAATGGCCGCGCGACGCTTACAAGCATTTTTATATTCAAGAACCGCGCGTGAAAAGTACCAGGAGAGAGAAAGCACAATGGCGTTTCCGGGCGCACAGCGATCTTTTAATTTAGTCGTCGCGGCAGGCGTCGTGTCAGGGAAACGATCTCCTTTTCCTTCTTGCCTTCATCGACCGGAGGCCTCGCGTCAAGGCCAAAGGAAGACGAGATCTTGCAGTCACGGTCACGAACATACGTGTGTCTCTTTGTGCGGTTACGTGAGAGAATAGCAGAGGGTTTCACCCTCCGTTTTTATTACTAATGACCACGTTTAATCTTTACGTCGATCGGCGATCGTCGTAATTCGTTCTTAACGATCGTGTGCATTTCGCGAACTTTGCACAGGCGAAGTAACATCGAGACTCGCGTTACGTTGCACTCCTTTATTATCGCTCGCGTTCCCGTATAAAATTTACGATCGCGAACAAGCAACAGAGTGCTGCCACGTTAATTGTCACGTTCGCAAAAAAAAAAAAACGTGCACGCGATATTATCTTCTGCCTTGTAGCGCGCGTATCAATTTCGCAAATTTATTTTCACAAAACGAAACTTGTGTGATCGCGGCAAGAAATAACGTGTGTGTATTCGGCGCACGGTTTTACGGTCGCGTTTCATGGCTGCTTTAGATTAAATCGTGGAAAATGCATTACGAAATTTGCAAGACGACGCGGCTTCCGAAATGCGGCACGAATACAAATTTACTCGAACTCACCGATGAACCGTCGGTTCGCCTCTCGCGTGCGCAGCGAGCTTTAAAAGTTTCAAGACTTCTGGAACCGACCGCGCGGAATGAATTATTTAAACGTCAAAATTCCAACGTAAGCTCTCGAAATCTCGGGAGATTTCGTGAAACGAAATTATTTCCGCGATCTCTAACCATCGCAGACTTCTCGACTCCAAATTAATCGACGATACACACACACGCACACTCGCCAAAGTTTTTATTCCGCTGCGTTGTACTCAATGCGTTTTATCGTCGTCGCGCTCTATTGCGAGCTTTTCTACTTGCGGCGGTCAATTTGGAACCGCGCCAGCCTCGGCGCGTTCCGCTTCCACGCGCCGCTGCTCCCATTAGTCGGAAGTCGCGCCGGAAAAAGGAAAAAAAAAAGCGAAAAACACATTTTACACGTTTATAGCATTGAAAAGGCGAACAAAAATACGAAGTGTTGCTTGTAACGTTCGATTATTCGAGCGGCGTTTCTCGCTCATTGTTGCTCTCTCCCATGAGATTGCAATCGTCACGTGGCGCGAATCAGTTTTCTCGGTGAGAAAAACCAAGCACGCGCTCGCTTTTCCGATCGCGTGTTTCTCGCACGCGAGGCATCGACAACGGCTATTTTCTCGCTGGAACGAAGCTCGAATGTCGATTATTGTCGACATTCGAAAAGAGAGCTTTTTTTTTTTTTATCGCGACGGAAACAAGCTTTGCACTTTAGGAAAAGTGAACCCTATCTTTTGCATTATCGATTCGATTTCGCATCGCGACACTTGTGCATTCCCCTCTTCCCGAGACTTTTGTTGTGACTCGCGATCGTTGCGCGGGGCAATAAAAATATTTTATGCGTTTTGCGCTGCAGAGACGTTTAAACGCCGTATAAAAATCAAATAGAGAAACGACGAATAATATCTATCCAGGCGAGCGCGTTTCCGAGCATTTCTGTCCAATTTGCGCAGCTGTCTTTTTTTCCGCCGTTATTAATTTGAAAGCGGTAATTATGATATTTTTCGTGTCTTGACTCTCGATTTCCCCGGCGATATTTTTTCGGCTGTTTAATTCTCCGTTCTGTATGTGTGTCGCCCGCGCGTTTATTATTGATTTGTTTCGGGGCTCACTTTGTTCTCGGCCAACCCTTAGTCCGACTTTATACCTTTGTATATCGAATTGGAATTGTTTCTAATTTTTGACAGAAGTAATACGATTCAAAGTGTCAACTTTGACAAAAATTTTTCACAAAGAAATATAAACAGATAGTTCGAAATGTATCAACTGATCATATCGTTGAACACACTCAGGTTGATTTTCACCGATCGTGTTTGTAGAAGAGCGTCTGCAAACATTTGCGTTTTACTGCGCGAGCAAGTTATCTTTTTTTCATTAACCATACGTAAAGCAAGTGACGAATAAATATAAAATGTTACATATCGCAGACGTGAAATGACAAATTGTTTTTGACGATAAAATTATCAAAAAGTGTGTTTGTTTTAAACCTTCATATTTAAATATTTTCTATTGTATAAAATAGTGTTTTTTATACTTTTTCCTAGTCAATATATTGTGCGATATTGAATTATTATATTCTGCAATTTATAAATTTAGTTCGCATTTGACTTATAAATAATTTTATCGCAGTGTGATCTCATCTCATTTAAAAAAAATCAAAATCACGAACTGCTTGAGAGACAAAGTTTGTATATCGATATCGCGAAGTGCACATGTTAATACGTATATGTATGTTTGTACGTGAAAATACACACTTTTCGCGTGAGAAGATTGAAAAGACCGAGATGTTCCCGGGGTTCGTTCGACGCGCAAGTTTCGGCGGCGCGCTTCCTTTAGCGCGCGCTTTATCGATCTGTTTCGCGTTGCTTCTACGGCCGTGCGTCGCTTTTTCTGGGCTGTCGTTTTTCATTTTTTTAATTTTTTTTTTTGTACAACGCGACCTTTGCAGGCTCGTCGCATCGGAAACCGGCGAGCCGTTCATCCCTCCACAGCATTTGCTGTGGACGCAGCAGCAGCTCTCCTGCTGCGTGGACATCCCGCGCGTTTTGAACTTTAAACGTATTTATTATTACCCACATTGCTCATCGTTGAGAGCTTAATAAAATCAGATCGCTCGATCGGCACAGAGAGAGAGAGAAAGAGAGAGAGATAGGGAGCCCTTGCGACGAATAAGCCGTTCGCGGAAAGGCCGAAGGTTAAGCGCAAGCAAGGATGAACGTAATGTAAATCACTCGGAAAGAGTTTTAATAATCTGGAAAAAAACGTTTGTTTCTTCAAATTGCAAGTTGCCTTTCAAGTCGCGAGAAACTTAATTAAACTTGTCTTGCGCGTCTTTTTTTTACTTTTGTTTCCACCGTTTAATTTCAATGCCAACAAAATGTCCGAATTAATGTACATTAAAATTCGGGCAATTCTAAAAAATAAGTTTTGCATTAACTTTCTTCTAGCAAGCAAGAGCAATATTTTAATATCTTGTTAGATGTATAACTTCTGACGTATAACACTTGTTTCAAACGTAAAGATAACAGCTCTGTATAAATCAACAAGACGCTGCAGGTTTGAAAACGAATCTTCATTGTTCGTAATATAAGAATGACATTTTCTTTCTTTCTTTTTTTTTTTTTTTAAGAGAGACGCGCGTAATGTGACATTAGTTATTTTAGCATCAAGAGATCCATTCCGGAATTACGTCAATAGAACGCGGCGGTTTAGTAGAAAAACACAGCAGCATCGGATTTTGCCTCGGAGAAAACGAAGGCTTGCATGTTTCCCTTCGATATCTCACGCTAGCGCGACAAGCGCTGTTGGGTTTCTTTTTTTTTCTCTCTTATTATTTAACGATTTCAAACGTTCTAATCCGTTAATCTACGATTTCGCGTAATTTCGCGAGAAGAGTTACGGCACATTTCGAAATTTACGGTTTTAATCGAGAGACTTTTAATTGCAATAGTCATTTGCGCGCGAGAATTAATACAATCGTTACATCTGATGTGACGATCAGTTTGATGTTTTGCGAGGATTACGCGTGATCGATATAGGAGGACACGTGTTTTGCAACGTGTTTCGCGTGACAAGAGCGCGTCGATAAACGCAAACGTGTCACTTACCTAAGCTTCGATTCATCTCCGCGAAAGCGATTAAATCGAGAATCCACTGCGGATCTGATTTCACGAATAACGGACGTACTATTTAACGTGCAGATTTCATCGAGATGAAAAATTGGCGCGTGTGTTTTACCTTCGTTTTTTTTTATTTTTTTTATTTTTTCGCGCTTGTTACTCCTACCCCTCGCGTTTCTTTCGCCGAGATCGGAAATAAAGTTCGCGAAACAACTCGGATAATCGTATCGATCGGATCTGCTCTTGAAACGCGACCGTGCGGGCTAAAAATATTTCTTTTCAATATTTCACATGCCTCTCTCCCTCTCTCTCTTAGTATATATCCAGACGCGCGCGCTGTAAAGGACCCCCGCGCTCTCTAACGCGACATAAACGCGCGGAAAATGTTTGTTACGTGCCACGACGACATTATGAAATTTCCAACTGCGTTTTATTTATTATCGACATCGGACGGTTAAAGAGTTTTTTTTTCTCGCGCGCGCGACACGGTCGTAATAAGTTTCACGGCCGATACGCTGTTTTCGAGTTTCCTTGCCGCGAGCAATATAATATCACATTTCCCTCACCGATATATTTCACAGTTTGAAAAAGCGCATTTTATAAAAGAACTAGCACACACTTTTTCCGACGACAAAACGTTTAATTTACATGTTAAACGAGATGAGTGTCGAACTTTTATTTACAAAAAAAAAAGAACGAGACAAAGAAAAATAAACAATCAGGAAATGTTGTTCAGCAGAAGCCACTGAGAGAAGTGGGGCACTTGTGCCTCAATCCTGTGGGATCGTCGAGCAACGTCGCCGAGGTCTACAACGAGACGCGGGGACTTCCCCTTCTTCAGGTATGGCCGAGCGAATCGCCCAGAGCCGAGGTCGACGGACAGGCCCAGGCGTTCGTATTCCCAGACGTGCAGGAAAGCGTCCACGACAGCGGCATCGAATCCATTCAGGTATTCAAATTATATTATATCTCTATGCGCGTTTATAGAACAATATAAAATTTCTAAAAATATCTTTTTTCGCTGAAATTTTCTCGTTCAAAACACGTACACAGAAAATAAAGTTTTGCTATTGTATTATATGATCAGCAAACAATTTTTTCCGTGTACCCTTTCGTAACAAGCTTGCAAAAAAGTATGTAAAGATTTTGATTTACAATTCGTAAAAAAAAAAACAAAAAAGGCATCGCCGTCGCCTTGCGGTGCTGCCTGCAACAGCCCGGCGATGACGCCGCAGCAGTCGCGCCGCGCCAGTTTGCTGCATCCGGATCACGCGCGGCTGCAGCTTCCCTATCTGCATCACAACCACCATAACGCGGGACTGAAGAGTCCGCCGTCGCCGGACGGAACGTCCATCGACGAGGACCCGGAGGATCGGCCCGCGCCGCTCAGTCCTTCCAGCTCGACCACCAGCAGCCTGCGATCGATGCCGAGCTCGGCGATCGTGTCGATGCACTCCCAGGACAGAAGACGCAGCAGCAGGTAATTAAAATTTTAATTTTTGTTCGCTCGCGCGGCGATTCATCTCGACAACCCGAACCGAACTTAATCGGCCGTTTGATTCCCTCAGGTAAAAAAAAAAAAAAACAAACAAACTGTATCAAAGAGAATTGTTTTCGCAAGAAGATACATTAAAAATTATTAAAAAAGAAATATATATTTTATATGTAATATCTATTAAAAACGAGTCGCATTAATTATTTTTGTGCGTAACAATATAATTTATATGACATCGATAAAATAAAAATTCAAAGTTGCTTTTTCTCTCTGATAACAAAAATGAAAAATAATTTATAGTAATATCGCAAAGACGCAATTGAATTTTTTGTATGTTAATATTCATAAAAAATTTGACAAGCTCTTCGCAAACAAAAAATGCACATTTGTCTATTTCCGCTCGTGTGAAAAAGAGATGACCTTATCCTTGGCCGCGCGACGCAAGGTTCCCGAAATCGCGAATATATCGCGAGAGATACGCGCGCTCTTGGACTCTTGGTCTTGACTCGTGTCAAGGAACGACCTTCATACGGATGGAAATACGAAGGCACGTCAAAACGACGTCGGGGTCGTACGTACACATACGTGCGCGCTTACACAGGTTTGTTACGTATCGGAAAAAATTGCTCGCACTTATTGCACGACTTCTTGGGGTAAATAGCGAGTGGTACTTTCAACGGAGAGAACCTCGCTCGAGAAAATCGCTCGCTCCCTCTTTCCCTGGTCCGAGGTCGTTCCAATTTCTTTTTTTCTTTTTGCGCTCGTCGCGATCTCGCAATCTCGCCTAGCTATCACGCACGGAGCAAGGCCGAGACATTGGATCGTCTCGATAAAAGAAGTCCCGTTTTTTTTTTAATGCTCTCCTTCACCTTCGGTGCTTTGATCTCTCGGGGAGCGAGAACTCACGCCAGAATTGTTGCATTCATCTCCGATATCTTTATTGAAATTGCGAGAGCGTGCTTGAGAAATTCCAGAAACATTCCTTGATACAAGAAGAACTAGCGTCGCTGATTAAATGAAATTCTTTAAATTGATTTAAAGCAAAAAATCGTCTCTTTTTTCGCCGTTCTCTTTTATCTCAACTTCTCGACTGTCTTCTCAATTTTTACAAGCCAAGTGTCTCTCGTTGTTTTCTTTCGCGAGGTGATCAAGATTACAATATCTAAGTAATTAAGCGGATTGGATTATTGTTTAAACTTTCACGCTCATCAGTGGCTTTCTGTTCTTCTTCTGTTAGTCTTTTGTTAATTTTCAAAGTGTTAATACAATTTAATGATCAGTGCATCAAAAATTAAGATAAAGTGCGATCATAGTTACAGTATGTGAGAACTCATAGAAATATAAAACCATAAAAATAAAGAAATATAATTAAACGTAAATAAAATTAACTCGTCCTCACCACACCTCAATCTAATATATGTTGTCACCACACTGGTGCAATTTTGCACTTCGCATGTTTGAAGTTGAATAACTTTTCAGTAACGAGTTGATAAATAATTAATAACTAATGAAATTAGAGGTAAAAAAATTCTCAGAAATTGAATGGAATTAGTTAAAAATGTCCAAAAGAAATTCTTCTTAGTGAAAAATGAAAAAGATAAAAAGAACTTCTTAAAAAAATCGTTTTTTTTTTCTTATTTTCGTTGGTGCACTAGTGTGGTGACAACGAGTTAATTATATTAACTTAACAACGCGTGCGAAATAAGACGATGAAAAAATTTTCGTCAGCAGATACAGCATGTTCGACGCGCTGGATCTGGAGTACGCCCTGCTGAGGGCCGCAGCTCGCGGATCCGTGGGCCCGTACTCCCTGTCGGAGTCCCTTCACAAACTGACCTTCACCCAGAGCCTGGCCTTTCCGGCGCTGGCCCGCGGTCTCGCGGCCAAGCAGAGCGTGCCGAGCAGCAGATCTCAGCAGCCTACCGAGAGCGGGATGAACGTGTTCGCCAAGGTGGTTACGGCAATGGTGCTGATGCTGGTGAGCGTGCTGGTGTTCGGCGTGGTCTACAAGTTCGCCAAGACGTGAGGATGGCTGCTGGCGCCCGGCCGGTATCCTGGCGCGACGCAGGATAACAGCCGGCTGGATGCCAGCGACGCGTTCAGCGACAACGTCTGATCGGGCCTGAGGAAGAGTCTAATATCACGAAGAGAAGAAAATCAGGGAAGCGTCGAAGAAAGAGGGAGAGAAAAAATCTGGATGTTGCGACACCTTTGAGAAATTGCGCTCGAAGAGTGTCCCTTGAATTCTTCGACGATAAGAATGGCGCGTCGACGAGAAGTGAACGGAACGACGACGTCCTGTCACGAGATGTCGATACGCGATTTATTTCAAATACCGCGCGCGCTTGAAGCGCGAAGAATACTACGTCTTTTATACTACCGTCTTACTGTCCCTCTTGTGTAACGCTATGTGTATTAAATATTTAAGATAAAATTTATATAGAGAGGATACAAGAAAAAGATTGACGCGAGAATGGAAAGTGCGCAATAATGTCGAAAGGATAGCGCGTAATTGTTAACGCGCGATCTGCGTGGGATCGAAAGAAAGCGCGTGTACGCGCACGTGCACGTGTTTTTCCAATTTCGAGAACAAATAACGCCGGGTTTCTCGAGGAAAGTCTGTTGCGAGACAAAAGTAAAGTCGTTCAATTTAATGAAAGTCGCAGAGTGTGTGCAAACAGCCGTTTGCCACGAATCCAATCGGTCTGCTTTTCGAAAAACGACAGAATTGCGAAGAAAACTGCTACGCTCTCGCGGGATGATGAGATACCGACGGTGAGGACTCCGTCCCCCGATAAGTGCTTCGATAACAAAACTAACGCGAACTTTGTTACAATCTCGCCGATGTCGGAAAACAGCATTTCTGACATTGTTTGCTTCTTCCATCGCGGCACTTGGGTCCTCGTGAGGACTCGTTAAAATTTCTATTGCGACGAGGTTTTGCGTTAGTTACTTCTTCAACAAGTTTCGTCGTCGCGCTTCCGTCAATAAGCGATAACTGAGACAAGTTCGCGTTAATAATCCTTCAGCAAGCTTCACCCTCTCTTCAGTTAGTAAAAAAGTCCCCCCGAGTTACCGCGACGATGAGAGCGAACGATCTAGCGAATGGAAACGTCTTTGCGAAACATTATTCTCGAGTGCTACGTTTTATGCGGAGAAAGAAAGAACTCCAAGTTTCAATTGCAACACTCAAGTGCAGACACAAAGAAATGTGCATCGATCGAGAAACGTCAAAAATTATTAAACGCCGCGCGCTTTCGCACTTCTCCGAAAAAATCTCGGAATTTTAACATCCGTTTTTTTTGACTCGAACTTTTCTCCTCTTTCAAAAATATTTTATTTCAAACGTTAAATTATATACTTTTTAAAAAAACCATTTGTTTTTTTTTATTGTTTGATTAATTGTTTAATAAAACAAGTAAATTTGTCTATGCTTCTTTCACACGAACGCTGCAAGTGAGCGCATAATCTCGTGAATTCCTCGGCAAACCTCGTGACTGTTCAAGTGCTTTACATAACTTCGCTCCGTGACAATCGGCCGGGAAACAGCTCGTTCCCGGCGCGTATTAAATATTAAAGTTAAGCGCGGAAGCGGAAGTTTAAGCAGTATTCCGGCCGTAAACGGCCAACTGCGGCAAACTAAGCAGCTTCCGACGATGCAAAATTAATCTCAAGACAAACTTATCGTCTTTTGCTTTGTATGAAACACAAACAATCGGTTGATATCAAATCGAAGTCTAATGACGCGTAGCACTGAATAGTTCTCATAGAGCCCAGCTGTTGGATTAAAAAGTTCAGAAAAAGAAAGAGACAGAGAGAGAGAGAGAGAGAGAGAGAGAGGCTATCGTATATTTTTATAAAATGTCATATCGATCGTTACGTCAGCAAACAAAAATAAACCCGACTCACTTGATATATTATATAAACTACTATTCATTAAAGAATTTTTTCTAAAGGTTACGATTTATTTTCGCTAGATCCTCCCCCAAGATTGATTTTTATTTTGAGCCCGCGAAAACTCGAAGGATATACGCACGACTTGAAGAATATCTTCGTCTTCGAGTTTACACTTTGTATAGCCTAGTTTTTTGTTTTGTAAACACATGCGATAATAAAATATATACTTCCTTCTTATTATGTATATGCGTTTGCGATTGTGCACATATATATATATATATGGTATATACACATTATATATATTTGTAATTATTACAAAGGCGTATCTTCGTTAATTTGATGTCGCGTTCCGCGTAAGAAGCAACGAAATTTCTAAAATTAATCGAAGACACGCTACATAGAAGATACATGGCAGGTAAATATCAGCGGAACCACCGTCGCGCTCTACGTTTTTGTAACTATCGCATTGCGTATTGTATACATGTATGTAATAACGCTAAAGTGTGTTGTATTCTAACGTTGTTGCACTACGATATATGTAAGGAAGAAAATCTTCTTTCTTTACTTTCCTTTTAATATGGGGCTTAACGTGCGACGACAAATTTCAAATCGATCTTACGATTCAAAACTTTGTGATCTTCAAGTAAAACCACACGAAATATTGCGAAATATATGAAAAAGATTCCTATATAAAAATTGTTAAAAAGATGCGATTGTTGGTGTAACTCCTTTACGTTCCACAATTTTACGACACATCGTACCGTTGTGAATTTTCACATCTTGCGAATTTAAAAGAAACAGGAAACGAGGAAACATTCGGAATTTTTCGAGATTTCAGTCTTAATTGAATACGGCTTTCGTAATCTTTTTCATTTCTTTTGCAGTTGTCTCTTATTTCGCGACAAATTACTTTTCCGTCTTTCGTCTTCGAAACGCGAGAGAAGAAACAATGAGCAATAAACGTTTACCAGCCCGCGGCAGTTTCTTTAATCTTACTTTTTTATGTTTGAAAATTAAATTCGTTTGCAATTTCTCTACACGCGAATTCTACGTGCGTAAATAAAAGAAAAACAGCTGTATATTAGGTGTATATAAGTTAATAAGGTGTTTATAAGGTATATATAATTTTAGAGGAACAAAAAATCCAAGCCTTGGTCTTCCATCAATTTCACTTTACTTTCAAATTCACAGATCACTAATTCGAAATTTATTTACAAAGACATTTAATGTTACGTTTTTATATAACACTAACATTTGTTCGTGTCTTCGAATGGCGTAATCCTAAGATGTTTACAAAGACGGACTTGATTCCTCAATTATCAAAGAACAGCCGAAACTGAAAGTTGACAGAGTTTTTTTGCATCAGAGAACGCTCTCGACGAGAGAAATTCACAGACATATTTATACAAAACATTTACAGAATAATCTAAAACCACACACAGTTCGAACGGAACGTTTTGCGTTTTATTGCCTAACTCTTTTCGCAAGTTCGTGCTAAATTACTCATGACTTGAAAAACACAGCGTTTATTAGGCCACGCCTTCAATGTTACTTTTACAGTGTTTTTTTTTTGTTTTTTGTTTTTTTTATACACTAACTTCGTGTCTTATGTGAGATGCTCGCTTGTCTTATTTTTAAAGTTTAAAGCTTGTCTTACATTTTTAAACAATCAGCAATCGAAAAATCAATACGTATCTTCGGTGTAACAATGAATGTGTGATATAATATTTTTTCCGCAAATTTTTTTTTTAGATACACCATCTATAGTCGTAGGAGAAGACGCCATTTATTATCTTGTCGACACAGGAATTTCTGGGGTTTCTCACATGTAATTTTTCCTCACATGTAACTCTGATTTTACAACTTTTTCGTGCGCGCGCGTCTACCTCGTCGCACTAGGAAGTTCCCCGAAAGTTTTACAAAGGTATTTTCTATTATCTTCTGCCTCGCCTCACATTAAAAGTGCTAACATATCAACAGTGATATAATTTTTTTTTTTCTTACACAACTATACACAGTTATATTCACATCGTTTTGCGCGTTTAACGTAATCGTCGTTTTTGTCTGTGACGAGCCTGTGTTAACAAAAACTATAAACAAATCAAGAGAAATTTAGTAGAAATTACGGGATGATAATTTTTTTCACTCTAAGTGGAATGACAGTTTCTTCTCTTGTTTAATCGAAATGATGAAACAAATGATGAATTCTGATCTCTGTAAAAACAAGACAAAATATTTGCAATTAAACATTGACAACTCTCGAAATTTTCTCTCAACTCGCTTATTGTTAGTACAAGGCTCGCGCACATCTTGCCTTCTGATCTGTCCACTTTTCTCGCGTATATGTATCGATCGATCGCGGAAATGTGTATATGTACACTTACACGAAAATCCGTTTATTGCTACTTTATACAAGAAAATCCTCTTATCTGCATTTACGTGTACATCGGTGCGTATGCGTATGTGTTCATTTGCATGTACTTTGTGTTCATTATTGTATATGTATGTGTATGTGTGTGTGTGTGTGTGTGTGTGTGTTACTCGTGTACGCTAGACTAATTATACGCGGGCGAGAAAACCGGCCGGAAATGGAAGTACGCGATTCGTGGAACGATCTGGAAGTGTATCGCTTCACTCTGCGAATGAAGTGATCTGCGTTTGACAAAACTTTTTCTGCGCTTAGGCCGATACCTACTTGTCTTCGCATTCAAATTTTTTTTCTGTTCCCTCTCTCACACATGCATTCTTCCGCTCTTTCTCTCTCTCTCTCTCTCTCCCTCTCTCTTTCTCTCTTTCGCAACCCTCTCGTTACGCGACCGCGAATTTGCACATTGCGATTTTTTTTTCGGATGGTGCACGAATATTACACGAGTCTGATCAACGAACAAGTGTGTAGCACAAACTACGCGCAATCTTTGCAAGAGATTCGTGTTATGCCGTCGTACATAACGAAAGAGTTAGTAGAAAAGTGATTTTTTTGCTTTTAAGCTTCCTCATGTGCGTGCAATAATCGGCGTAAAATCTCGTGCCTTAATAATTATTAGACATAGAGTCAGCTGAAGTGATTTTATTCGGATGCTTACAATTAGTTTAATTTAATTAATTAATTTGTTGTCTAAATTTTTGTGCATTTTTTTGTTTGTGGCTGTTAAAGTATCTGATACTTTTTAGAATATTTCACTGTCGCGTGTACAAAAATCGAGACACGTTAAATTGGCGAGTAACTATACTAGTATAATTTACCTGCGTCTCCTAATTGTCTATATAATCGAGTAATTCTAGATCTAGCAATTATTAAGACATTTTTATGCCAATTACCTTTGCATTTTTGAGTCGTCTTGTGATAAATTCTCTTTCTCTTTTTCTCTCTCCCTCTCTATCTCTCTCTCTCAGCGACTGTAGAAAAATAAGTTACTACCGTATCGGCGATGTTTCTCTTCTTTTTTCCTCTTCTTTCTTTTTTTTTTTTTTTTTACACGACGCACATTTACAGTCTCTACTGTTTATATTTTCCTTTGTCAAAAGTGTGCCGCCGTTTCATATAAACTTGTCTCCGATCTATAGTATATCGCACACACGCTTTCTATCACGCGTATGACGTGTGAATCCCTGAAAGGATAAATAAATCCTTTCCCTAAGTTCCTAAAGAGAGACTTCGTCCGCGTTCAACTTGTCTGTTCTTTTGATTAGATAAAATATTTAATATATTTTTTTTTTTCATAGATATATATATGTATATATGTCAGTAACGATATCTGACGCGATGAGAACAAACTTCTTATCTATTTCTTCAATGTTTCGCTTTTTTTCGCATCGACGAAGCTATATGATATTTTGATTAAAAGTGAAAAGGAAACGTTTCGTTCCACCGAAAGGACTGAGATAACGTCACATTTGCTTTAAATTTATTACGAAAACAATGTCGATCATACCCTCAACAAATAGATACGATAAATTTCAAGCAAAGTGACGAAAATTTGCATCACCTCTTCGACGATTGATTTTTCGCGCGCCGAACACATCTTCGCGTTCACGCCGATCGCCATCGGCCGCGCTCTCAAAAAACAAAAAGTGTGCCCGAGACGAGCGTGAGGTGACGAATCGGGCGCGCGAAAATCGACGAAGAGATTATTTCGAGATATGCGATACAGCTTTCGAACGTTATTAATTCTCGTATCGAAAATTCGACACTGACCGAGAAACCAACGGAATCTGCAAAAGCTCGCTTCTCTTCGTATTGTAACTTCAGCATCCCGTTCCATCAGTACGCGATAGCTTAGAAAACGAAGGTGGATTTAGAATATTTTTTCACCACTATGCGCACATGTGTGTGAAGTGATTAACGTCTGTTTATTTTATTATCGGATTCTCGAGAGAGACGGTGTGTTGTTCGACGGTGTGTCTCATCGTTCGTTTCCCGATGGACATTCGTCTTACAATTAGAATCTACAACGCACTACCTTCTCGTTTTTTTTTTTTTTTTTTTTTTTTT
>QVOB01003514.1:0-32112 GCA_014839585.1 Pseudomyrmex concolor | reverse complement strand
ACACACCACTGACTGTACTGAACATTCATATTTATGGAACCGTAAAACAGAGAACATTAAAACAAAATTTAGAAATTTTAATTACACCTACTACAAATGTACTATGTAATCAGAAGTTTCATCGTTCTTAACTTGATGACAATAAAGTGTTTTTTTTTTTTTTTTACGGAAATAACAAGGTAAATTGAGATTGTTCTCCTTTTCTTGCGCCACATTCGATATGATTTCAACGAGAAGAACGAGTTCGACAGAAACTCGAACAGGACACGGTTAGATAACGCGGAAACTTGGGGCGATTCGGTATCGTCATTGAATCTGTTCGGCGAGCGAGGATGCACTCGTTGAAAGCTTTCTTTTCGGGTCGCACCTGACCGATCAACTTATCGTAAGTTTCAACTCCCTGCGTTGGGGAGGCAGGAAATGGACGGCTGGAAGAGAGAAACGAACGAGTTCGGCGAAGAAAATAGCGGAGAAGTCCCATAGAATACGTATTTCCTGAATAAGAATGAGTTCGGCGCGGCGTTCAAAGGCGCGGCGGTTGAGAAATAGACTTATTTCGATGTTGCAAGAATAAAGCTCTCGGAAAGTTCACGAAAAGACGAAGTTTTAAGACGCGCGCGCGCGCGCAATTTCGCACGAGGCGGCACAGGCGAGCAAAATAAACTCGATGCCGACGCAGTTATACAACAAATTTAACGCAATCGCGTAAAAGGTGGTATATCGAGAAATAGCGGAGAGCGGTGGAATTGCACACAAACGATCTGATTATACCGCAACACGTGCGATCAGTGACCACCACTCCGACGCAGACGAACAATCGTTTATGCGACCGACGTTTTCCAACTATAGCCACGTATCCGAATATGTCCACCGGGTGCTCTACGCGAAAGGAATATCGAC
This sequence comes from Pseudomyrmex concolor, assembly GCA_014839585.1. NCBI lineage: Eukaryota > Metazoa > Arthropoda > Insecta > Hymenoptera > Formicidae > Pseudomyrmex > Pseudomyrmex concolor. The sequence continues at coordinate 31,212 of QVOB01003514.1, read as the reverse complement.
CTCATGCTCACAGCGGAGATCCAGGTTCTTGTAGCACGCGTGAAGATCTCAAAGGTCTCGCCGAACGGCCTCGGCGCATAACCTTAGTCTCGTCGTAAAAATGCAAAGCGCTCCCGTGCGAATAAAAAGCTCCCCCGATCGGGCGCGAACCTCATGAAACTTTCACAAGGTGCGACTACTGTGCGGCAACAGCGGCGGCGGTGGTGAGGGACGTTGCGTGCGGAATGCGTTCGTTCTCTCTTTCTTTGCTTTCCCGGTGCAGTCATTTTTTCCTCTCTCTTCTTCCTCTCGCTTTTTCCGCCGGAAGCTCGTGTGCTTCCGCGCTCTATACGTGACAACGTACCTTCTCCCCGTTTCGACGGTATTACCCTATCGTGCCCTTCCCTTCACCTGCGATATGTCCGCCGGGCAAGTTCCAAAAGTCCTACAATCACCCGTGCGACTGCACGGAGATGGAGAACGTGCGAATATCCGATTTTCACGGCTTTTCACTTTTCCCTCCCCTTTTTGTCTTTATTTGATTTTCCTGCACGCGAGTCTGCCATTCGTTCCTCTTTCAATTTTTTTCCCTCCGATGTTTGTCTTCTCTTGAATTATTCAGCCGCTTGTTTCCTTTTCTTTATCTTCACTTTCTATTTTTAACCCTACTCTCGATTTCTCTCTTTCTCTCTTTCTCTCTCTCTCTCTCTCTCTCTCTCTTTCTCAAGACAAAATAATGTGAGATATCATTATTGGCATTAAACGGCGACCGTTCTTATTTTAGCATTTATGACAAACAATCTATTTTCGGAATCGCAAACGCCACTCGCGGTTTGTCCGTCTTTATTTATATACCTCCCTTTATAATTTTTTCTCGCTTTGCTTTTCTTTATATATAGCTCGTTTTTTTTGTTACTCCAGTTTCGTCTTTATCGATCCAGACTCGCGGTGAGATTTCTTTTTTATTTTCGAACACCATTATTACTTGCTCGAGCTCGCCCGTGTAATTCCATTTGAACTTCCGCTGTGGCAAGCTACGTGACATCCTGGTAAGTTTTTTAGCGACAATTTTGCAGCGCGTAGATATTTTTTATTTCGGAAAAGCGGCGCGTCAAAGACGCCAGTAAACTTTTACCTTGGTGAATATGGTTTTTGCGCGCGCGCCAATCTTCCACTGTTCATTATTTACTTTTTCCTCTTCTCTCTCTCTCTCTCTCTCTCTCTCCCACAACACAAAGATTTCTTATCGAGATGATAACGCAGGTATTTCATCTTTCGACACAAACCCTTTGACGTGAGACGGTTGCGACGTCTGTTCTTCTTGCTCACTTTCTCTCATATCCTCAATTTCTCGGGAAAAGAGGTATGCGCGCTTATGACAACCACCTACGTGATGGCGTTCGCACTACTCCTTTATTTCATTTGGCAAATTTCTCGTCGAGAAATGCGAATAACGCAAGCTTCGAATGAACAATCAGTTCATAAACTGCTATACGCTTTTTTTACGTATACAATGAGATTTATAATTTATCTCAACACGGAACGTTATTAATTCTTGTAAATTTTAGAAAAGTTGTTTCATGTTTCGTGTTAATACGCGTGCTCTCAAATCTTTATTTCGATTTCTCTCTTCCTATCTTTCGTTTATATTCAAAAGGTTTCTTTTTTTTTTTTTTTTTTTTTTTTTTTTTTGCAAACAACCGTCCCGGCCAAGAACAGTTCTCCTTTATTTTGCGAAATTCTTAGCAGAAGTCTCGAGAAGTTGTCACAGCTCCGCGCGATAACTTCTAAGCAAGGAAGCGAGGTCGGAACTTTTTCCCCGGGAAAGAAACAACCGCGCGGCGACGGAATACTTCCCTTTGCACTTTGTTCATGAGAGACGTCCGCTAATTCCATTTTCTTTCGTGACGTTTAATGGAAGCGAGCGGCGTCTCATCGGCTGACGCGTACTTCTGTTCGATGAATCTGGCGCGGAATTTTTCTTCATTCCGTGAGAGATTTCGGACAGAGTCTTGAGAAAAGTTCCGAACTCGTCTATATTGCGGAAGTCCCGGGAGAGAAGGGATAAGTGAGAACTTTTTCTCGTTATATGAAGAATAATGACAAACACATATACACAGCCGGACAACTCGGATGTTGCGCGTCCGTCTCTTTTTCTACGACGTCGTTTCTCCTTCCCAATTCTATTTCGTTTCGATGTAAACGCATTTCTCAATGTCGAGCGTTATATGAACTGTACGGTCTCTCAAAGAGAAAGATCTGCGTATTACGTCATCATTTCGAATTATGGATTTTGGCATCTTTATTGGAACGTTGCTTAAAACATTCACCTTCTCTTTCAGTCTTTACTGATAAATTTTACCATTATAATGTTGCTTTTTATTCGATAAATAAAATGTTTATTTACACGTTGTGTTTTCATTCAATTCTTTCGCGAACGATGGAATGTAATTTTTAAAAACCAAGAGCTCTTTATTCTTAGCGAAAAAAGAGTCCATCGTTCTAGAATCGTCTGCCAAGAAGATCGACTGTATGTTTGCCAACTATTGCGCCCCCAACTTACCCGGTTTTCTTTGCGAAAACGCTGCTTCCGAAAATAATGTGTCATGTGATATGTGTCTTGCCCTGTTATTCTTTTTCCAACAAACAGAATCGACAAAAACGCGGCCATTGTTATAGAATAAAACGGAATTTCTTCTAAAGAGACGCCACGTCACATAAGGACGAGTGAGTGTGCAAAACGCTTTCCTTATTTTGTTTCGTATTTTCGTACTTGTCACTTCTGATTGACAGCGTGATCGCGCCGCTTTATCGCGAGACGATTGCGCAAAGCGTGTCACAGATGCGCTTCCTTGTATCTTCCTTGTTTCACGAAACTGCCAGCGGAAGTCCTAACGAGATAGGGCTGCCCTTGTGTGTCAAGGACGACGCGCTAAACCCTTCCTGACAGGCTCGACGGACTCACAGGTGGGATTTAAGGAAGAGTGTAGTAAACTCGCCGTAGTTAAGATGTTATCGTTCACCCAGCGTAGGTGAAGCTATAAGGAGGATTTCTCATGGTCACAGCCCGTCGGTATATCCGGTCTGATCTGTCTCCCATCCACTTCCGTTCTTTCATCTTTCCGTCGCGCATTCCCCCCGTTTTTTTCCTCAAAAATCTCTCTCATCCCCCATCGTGACCTCTCCTCGACGTAACTTGAGCTTCGATCCTTATCGATTTCCCGTCTTTCAATCTGTATCCCTTCGCGTGTTTCTTTTACCCGTCTGTCATTTAAATGGACACTTCAACTAGGCGGAGTGACATTACTGCGGATTAAAACGGCGATTAAACGGTACGGCGGAGTCGACAGAACGTTTTCCCCAGCTCCTGACAGACAGAATTCTCCTATTTTTTTTTCTTTCCTATTCGGGATTCTGCTTATCGGTAATCCTCTAAATGCCATTACGCGGGAACACCGGCTGCCTTCCGGGTGTGATAGATAGTGCTGCAGGGGACAGCGGTCAATGGTCCGTAGGTCTGATCAAAGGGCGCCACTAACTTTGAAGGCGTCCATAAATCCGACTTTATGGGGCAAATTTCAATTCTTTATCGGGAAAAAATTGGGACTATCGAATAACATTAGAAGCAGCTCGGTCGTCGCTTTTTTCCTGTCTGTAACGAATTTATCTTCGGATAAGACATGACATCCTCTCGAGCGCCGAGTCGCGCGACGATGTGTAACGCGGGAGAGAATCAATCGGAAACGCTTAATCGCGTATCTTCTAAATTTTTTTTTCTTATACGTCACACTGCGGCGTGGCAAATCTCGCGCGCTGAATTGGCCATTAAGATAAATCATTTGGTGATCAAAAACCGATCAGAGAAACGGAAAAAAAAACCGATCGGAACGTCAAAAGACTTAGAGCGCTTAAGAAACGACTGTCTTTCAATTTGTTGAGCGAGTAAAGATAAAAGAATAAAGATAAAAGTTTGCGTAACAACTGCTATTATAAACAATATACGGATGACATAGAGAAAGCCGTTGTTATGAAAGAAAAACTTCGACGCTTCGTAAAATCGAAATTAATGCACAATTTGATTCGCCGGAGGGATTGTGTTACGCCAGAGATACGATATATCTCTCGAATCGACTCGCGATTCTTTTGCCGTTAACAGGCCGCGCGCAGTTAACCGGCTCGCTAAATCGATTTCGGCCGCGAGCAAAACGAGAGAGGGGAAAGGCATAACAATTAGCGTTCTGATACGGGGAATCAATCGAGGAGAGGCAGAAAGAAAAAGAGAAATCCCTGGCTCGAGGTAATTGGTCTCCGGCTCTCGAGTTTGCACGACTAGCTCGTCAAGACGCTCGAAGCACAAATCCTTTATGATGAAGGGCTTCTTCGCTCATTGTTCGCAGAACGCATGAAATATAAGGCGAACAAATTCACTACGGGAGCGAAGACATCTTCGCAGAGAAGCGCACAAATCTATATTGTTTTGTATCAGTTTTCTTTCGCTCTCTTCTTCTACATATTTTTCCAAATTATTTAAATACACGCTTTTTCTCTTTGAATTTTATATTAAAAAAAAAAAAAATGCGTAGCTCAAAGATATGTATATTTGTCATAAGCATTCGCGTTTTTTCTCGCTCACTACGTGAGCTTAGTTGACACTTCGACCGATGAAGGAAAAAGAATTTTAAACTCCTGCACGTCTTCATCTCTCACTCACTCACTCTCTTTCTTTCTCTTTGCTCTATCGACCTGCCTTTTCCTACCCGGTTTTCGCTACTCTCTCACCGCTGCTTGCACCGACCGAAGTACCTCGTGCAGTATCAATCTTGCATAGAATCCTCGAATTTACAACTCTCTCCCGCGCGCTGAATTACATTCGACGGACTCCGTAGTAGGATCGCCGCGGTCATTTCAGCGGCGATGAGATTAACTCGATACGCGACGAGTAGTCGCCGCTCGTTTCGGCTCGCGTGCGACTAATCGTGTGCGGAAAACTCGCTGCAGCGAACTCGCGGGAACAAGGTAATCCGCACGCGGGTATAAATATATAATTCTCATCAACATTAATTCCGTTTTCACCGAGGTTGCACAAAAATCATGACAACCATGTCGGCGCATCGTTAAATTACACAAAGTGCGAGTAATCACGCGGCAAGAGCGTGCATATGCACCAGACTTGTTGTTATGCATTTTTAAAAATATGACTTCATTATCAGTGACATGCGCTTGTCAGCGCGTCATTTCGTTCGAGCAAAATTTTCGCAGATAGAAAAGTGTCGAAGTGTCATTTCGTGCGGAAAGTCGTGCATACATACGCGCGCGCGTCTCTTTTATTCTTCTTCTCTGTCGTTCTTTCATTCGCGCCGTACGATTGTATATAGTCAAATAAACACTCGCGAAATATAACAGGCGATCAAACGGCAGCTCCAATAAGTTATTGTTGTCCCGTAAAGAGTCAATTTGTACAGTGTAAAGAATGGAGAGAGAGAGAGGGAGAGAGAGAGAGAGAGAGAGAGAGAGAGAGAAAGAGAGAAAGAGAAAAAGGGAGAAGAGGTGCCGCCACGCAACACTTGTTATCGGATATTCCATGCGGGTAATTTCGCAGACGTTGTCCGTCGCATAGAAGCGATTTTTCTTGTCGAGCAATACACGTCCGGCGAGCGAGCGCGGTAGCGGGCCGCAATATCAAAGCAAAAATCCCGCCAACTCGTAATCTAGATTTTCAATCTCATAACAAATCACATTCTTCTGCGGTTAAACAAGTCATGTATTCCGCTCGCTGCGAGCGCAGGGACACGCGTACACACTCCGTGACGTATATCGTTTCATGCGCCACGCGGAGATAGGTAATGATTTTTATCATTCAGAATATGTATTAACGAAGTTGCAGTAATCCGAGAATGAAAGAAACGAAGATAAGAGACGTACTTTACGTAAAATATATATTATTGAGTTTCGGCATTAAAATGTACACGCGACACGTGATCGCGCGATGTGGAATTATAAAAAATATCGTAAAACGACGCGCGACTGTTGTATTTACATTTCAGAGGCGCGCTCCAGACGATAAAGAATCGCTGTACATACATGAACGCAATACCCAGGCGAGCGCGCCAAGCTCGAGTTCACCGAAAAGAGAGGAGGCACTACTGATATAACTATACCCGGCCCGGCTCGAATTTTTCATTCGCGAGACTCCGTCGCGGTATATCTCGTCGACAATGGCGAATACTGGTTGAAGCCGGATCGCGTCGTTGCATACGCGATTCACCACGTGAATAAAGAAAACGGTGCGGGCGCAGTGTATGTGCGCCGTAAAAAAAAGAAGACATGTCCTTTCCTAGACACATATGTATGTACTACGACGACGACGAACACACGGGGTTGACCCACATTCGATTCTTTGTTCCTGTTCGCTGCTATATCCATCCCCGCGTCTAAGTAGTTTCCTATAACCGGAATAATACCCGCCCGATCTTCTCGCCGCAGCTTCCGCGCGACGGGCAAAGCATAACCGTTCGAAATTGAAGATAAATTAATGATCAGATCGGACCCCGTATAACGGCAAGTAATTACCGATCCCGTCGGGAGCGGATCGCACGAGAAAGAGGGGGGAAGACGGGACGCCGGGCGTGGCGCGGGCGAAGAAGGAATTTAGCCAAACCTCCCTGTAATTTCTCGTTCAGCCCTCGGTAAACTTGGCGGTGCCTAGGGTTATTCCAACGGAGTCTCGAGGTGACGGTGAGGAAGAGACGACGGCGCGATAAAGGAAACGGCAAGAGCGGCTGTGGTGTAAAGAGCCGGGGAAGAGGATGCGTAGATAGAAGGGTGCGGATGTAACGGGGCGAGAAGGAGTGAGGGTGGACCTTGCTCGGTGCGAAGGAGCAAGTTCCTAACTCCCACCTCTCGTTCCCACCTTCGTCTCGGGAAGGTTTCCGTGTAGTAGGTGAGTTATTGGCGTTACGTTAGACGTCACATGCAGCGCCGACCCGGCAAGCCTCCGCTCGAGAGTGCTCTCGTCGGTTTCTCCCTATCCTCTCCCCGGCGAGTAAGACGCAACGTCAGATGCAAGACAAACGTCTCAATCTCTAAGCGAAACGACGAGCGGAATGACGCAAAGCGACGACAGCGTATGAATCCTTTTGCCACTTCTGCGGCTCGAAGTCGTCGGCAGACACGCGAGTCACGATCTTTCCGAATCTTGAAGTCGACCGCTGCGAGTGGACCGTCGATAATAATAAATCGCGAGTAACACGCGAATGGAATGAAATGACGTCGCGAACAGAACGATCGAGAGTATATTAGTATCTCAATCTCGTTTAAAATTGAAAGATCTTTAAGTTGGATTTTGTTACTTGTATAAAATGTTATTTCTTATGGAAGATCGCAGTGTCGAGCGCACGATATCGCGGATAACACACTGCTTTCATTGCAGATGTGAATATGCAGCGTCAGATTTCGTCAGGAAACGCATTCCCTTGTTATGGAGATAAACAGGAGAGGTCATGTATATATATATATTTATATACGCGCGCAGGAGATCCCTCAAAGGACGACATATTGTTCTCCATTGACTATCTGATGACCGGAGTCATACGCTCGGACGCGGTGAGAAATGTCGCGTTGCCGGGTGAATAACGAAAATAGGCAACCGTGGCAACGGCGATTTCTTTTCCCGTCGCGGGGAACAATGTAACGTTGCAGGCATGACGAAGAAAATATGCGGAGAAAACCGGTGCATTCGATCGGGCGAGCCGAGATGGCCGTAATTTGTCATCGCGCCTTGCGAGCGCAGTATCTTGAATGCGCGGCACGTTAATAATCCGAAATTGCATCGCTATTACGACGTGGTTTTTCTTTTTCGCTGTTATTTAGGTTTCAGGCAGTTGTTGTGAGAAGATCGGCGCGTTAATATTGCCGTCACATATTTATCACAGATCTAAGGTTGTTCAATATTTCCCATTAGACGCACGCGTTTCACGAAATTCCGCACGCATCTCATTTGAACACGTCAAAAATGTTTCTAGATATCGCAGACGCGAAAGCATTATCACACCCGTGTTTGTGTACCTTCAACAAAAAAAAACGATTCGAGTTAGTTTGCAAAACTAGCGACAATCCTGTTGACGTCGATCTTAATCGTGCGTTATTTCACTCTGCACACATTGCGTGTTACGTTTATCAGCGAAATAAAATCTCCGCGCGGTAGAGAGCGGACTTATGACGATGTAATAGTTGAGACATGTTGACGATGACGACGGCGCGCACGCCGGATGATCGATCAAAGTCAAAGGTCGATTGGAAGCTGTCAATGCTCTCTTTACCTCGAGACTACTAGCCTGTGGCACTTTATTTGTCCCTGCCGATACGGAGAAGTGGTTAAGTGTGTCGCGATCAACGTCGTGTTATTGCCGTCGAAACTTCTTGGATAAATTGCTTCTGTTATGTAAAAGTGACAGCCACTTCGAGGATAACTCGTTAAACTCGATTTCTGTCTTCAAAGATGAGAGAAATGTAAAATAGGTACTGCATGTGTGCGAGATCACATAAAATTGTATATTAATAAATTAATGGTTCTCTCGCAACACAATTTGTTTGTGCGTGAAATGATATGTGTGTGCGCTTTTCTAAGAGACAGAATAGATGTCGAGACTTTCGACGAAGAAGCCACAATGATACACCGTTGTTCCAATATGCATCATTCTTTTTCCCTCCCTTAACTGCTTCCAATCGTTTCGCGCAATACAAGTCGTATAAGGCCGCCTGAAACTTATCGCGGAACGTCGATCTAAATCGCGCCGAATGTGACCGATAAAGGCGGCCTTAATGACATTGGCTCTCTCCTCGCCACCGGCGCCGGCTCGAACGCATTCGATTCGGAGTACATTTATCTTGGCCCCCGCCGTGTGGCACGCCGTTGTAAAGTATGGTTCCGGCGACCCTCCTTCGACCCTCTTCTGCCAGCTTCCGGACTACGCTCTTGATGGAATACGTGCGTGGACTGCGCGCGCGCGTCTTCCGTTGGAATTCGCGTTTTTATGAACATCCGGCGGTTTCGGCTTTCTCGACGACAGTCAACTTTTTTTTTTTAATTTTTTCTTCCGGAAAAAGAAGTGTGTTCGATACTTAAGTTGGAAAATCACTCGCTCAAAGTGTCTAGTCTAGTATATTACAGCTGACAGATAAAAAAAAAGTAATCTACCGAGAGTGTACGTTAATGTCAAATACGTGTACATTGCGCGTTAAATAAATATACGCAAAAAAATAAAAAAGTCTTTTCTCAGCTCTTCTTTTTCTGTTTCTTTTTTTCGCGACAAAACGTATCAAAACACGCCAGCTAATACCATTGTGCCTTTTTTCGTTTCGAGAGCAGATAATGATCAACCAGCGATCTTTACACGCGCTGTTTCGGAAAGGACCCCGAAGGGATATTCTTCCTCTCTCGCCTACACTCAGCGGAAACACGAAAGTTGGTCGGTGGCGAAAGCCCCGGTTCGCGGTGATTTGTTATCGTAACACCGCGATGGTGTTTGCCTAGCAAATCCTTAACCACGTCTGTCGGGGCTTGAGGCCCGCCGCATCTGCCCCGCGCGTCGCGCGGTCGACCTTCGCGTCGGAGAAACCTCCTGAATCAACCCCTTGTAAAAACACGAGGTTTCACCTTGGTTCGAGAATCAGCGGGTTGTCTGGCGCGCTCTCCTCGATGCGCGCGCTAACACCGGAGCCGCAAAAGCGAGAGAAGGCAAACTGTGCCATGACCTGTGAACGCGCCACGCTTTCATCCTTCCGGCGGGCAACCTATATTTCAGACGGTGATAAATCAGCTAAGATTCCGGAAATTTACGCGCGACCTGGATCCGCCGCGGCTATCATTTCTGCCTGCAGCGGAAGAAGAGAAGAAGTAGAAGAGATGGGGCGCGGGCTCGCCTAGAGCTTGTAGGAAAAGCGCGGCAAAGAAAGAGAGAGAGAGAGAGAGAGAGAGAGAGAAAGAGAGAGAGACCGCGAGAAGGAATGGAATGGCGGAAAGAATAAAAGAGGTCGTTAAAGGCGAACCGATCGTTCGATCGTTCGAACTAACTCCACGAAACTTGTAAGGTTCGATAAACCACCAGAGACATTTTGTGGATAGATCTCGTCAATATCGCCGACATCATTGCGTTGCTGGCGTTTCGCTAACTTTGTCCGCACGTGGCTTACACATTTATATCAAGTATTTAGTTTTCAGAGAGACGGATGCTTGTAATCCTCTTCCCGCGTATGTACTGTATGTATGTTATACTGCGACAGGTATACGCAGTAGATATCGCGCATACTGCATGTAAACGTATCACAAATTCCGTTACCAGATTACTTTTTTCCCGAATATCCGATGAAAATAAACGTACGTATTTATATGCGCGCATGCATATATTTCTGTGGCGGTAATGTGTAGGAAGTTTGACGCTGCGTCCGGTGAGAGGAAGCTTAACGTGTTTCTCGAGCTGATTTATCACGCGAATTTATCCGGGGATCAGTTGAAGTTCAATGATATCTGATGCAGGATTAACGGCGACCCTAAAAAGACCGAAAACTATGTGCTATTCGACTCATTGGCAGCGAGAGACGGGGAAATAGGATTTTGCGGAAACTAGCGACCATGTGAAGTTATCGATTCCACCTAAACCGACGAATTATTCCGTCTGCACCCGGTGATATAACACACCCTGAAGAGGTATTTTCCCCGAGAGTTCCGGTTTCGAGTAGATATTATCGTTATAATCAAGTGTGTCATCAGAGAGCGCGTGCGAGGAAAAGTTTCTCTTTCTTTTTTTCTTTCTCTCTCTCTCTCTCTCTCTCTCTCTTTTCAGCAAAGCACGGAAGATTCGGAATAATTGATGCCGACGGACTCCTCGTTTTTCGATACTCGTATCAGTGAGCGCGCAGCCGAGAAGAGCTTTCGCCCGAAGTTTGTTGCTAAGAGTTACTCGGGGAAATTTCTTAGAGATCGACTTTGGAAAACAAACATTATTTTTGAATGTTGCCATAGCATCAACGACGCTAAAAATATTGTCCGTGTTGTTGTAATAATATTAATTATCGTCATTGTAACGAATAAAAAATTCGATTAATCCGCGCACACGGAACAAAATCGTACATTTTCTTCAATCGATATTTTGTCATCGTTATACAACAAAATCGGTTTACGCGATTACTTCGATGAGTAAATTACAGAGTAACATTGTTTCTGCTAGTGCAACTGCTCGTGGTGCTAACTGTTAATTATGTACTAATTTGGAGCTTACAGTATCGCGGCGTTTAGATAACGCTATCGGAAACAGCGTCAGCTGTTTTCATCGGTTGCTCGGCAACGAGAATTCGCGAGCGTACACGTCGGGCGTTTCCAATTTGCACACTTTATGAGGGACTTTGCGGCATATAATCCATGAAAAATTGACCGTCCAATCATCCGCGTAAAATGTCGAGAAACTTGTGCAAAATTGCAAACTTTATTGACATTATTCGTATCGTTGTTCCCGACAATCAAAATACACTCGCGTTACACGCCAATGGTAAAGGTTGCGCTTAATGTAATAGGTTTATATTTTGCGATATTAATGAATATTTACATACAAATTACGATAACACAACGCGACGAATACTTAATCGTAAAGTAATGTGATACTGTATTAATTTCGCGTGACTTGTATCACATCTGCGATAGTCGCGAAAAATGATCTTATAAATCTATATATACACGCACAGAAGTTGTATATTGTTATGTTAAAAAATTATCACAAAAGTTCTTGAATTATCGGAAAGTAGTTTTAGTCGACGAAATATTTTAATTGATATCTAGGAAATGAACGGCTGATTGAGGTTACAAATTAATGTTTGTTCCGCTAACGACGTGCAACGTGCGCGGTTTTCACAATCGATCGTTCGGTGAAGATCGATGTTCACTTTATCAAATTACGTATGTAACGAAAAAAAAGTCTCAGCGCGCTGCGCGCAGAGGTCACAGATCAAAAGGTATCGACCTTTTTCGAGGTCGGGGAAACCGAGAGGGGAACAAAATTACACCTCGCTGAGTAAAGGTATTAATTAAAGCGTCTCATTAACAGCCTTGCCCTTCACAATCATCGCTACCGTCCTTACTCCCCCATTTAACGTATCGAAATCCTACGACAATCCCGCAAACGTCACGTCAGTATTCGGAATACGGATAACGAGAGCAGTCGGCGAATAATGAAACCGATATGTACCTCTGACCCTTAATTAAATTACATGCTGATTTTTCTGACGGCGAATGTATTATATGGCCGAAGTATCGACATGACTGGAATTTATTAATTAATTAAAATTTAAAATACAGTAGGGTATAACGAAGGGTAAAAGTTTTCAAAATCCGGAATTATTAGTGGAAACTAATTAAGTAAAACTTTCCGAAGCTCGCTACAAAAAAGAACAATGCAACATGTATTCTAATATTGAATAATAATAATTTATATATACGTGATGTTTAAACAATTTTGCATGATTTCACCTTTGTTTGACGCGTTCAATATTTCTAGAACACACCCACGCAACATTCCGTTTCCTTTTCTCATTCGCGAACGCGAGACGGAGCAGACAAATATCAAATCGGGTTTCGTCAGGTCGCGTCGCACGAGACGCAGACAGGTCGAGGAGCGATTTTGCATTTTCTCGTCTCATCTCTTGTCTCAGAGTTCTTGGAGCTACGCCGCCGTCGGGAAACGCAAATCGAAGAGCAACCGAGAGGCAATGATAATTTCGCACGGTGAGAAAACGTTCGCCGAGAACACCGGAGAAGTGGTGTGAGAGGAAAGGTCGAGTTCTTCGCTCGACTCTCAATTCGTTTGGACGTTGAGGTGCCGCGCAACGCTTCCGTACTATTCTGACGTCTCCTTCCCTTCTCTCTCTCTCCCTTCGTCCTTCCCTCTCGCACTTCAAACCATGCAAATTACTCGCATTTTTAAGCTATTAGCGCGAGAGACGCTCCAGATGATTGCTCTTTAATGCAACTCATGCGCTCCGCGTATAACCGAGACGTTCTCACGATCTTCGCGATCGATCGATCGAAAGAGCGACGCTTCATCAGCAAACGCACCCACTTACGTAGGAAAGGGGTATAGACACAAGAGTATCGCAGACTCTATAGTGGTGAATCGATGTTATCGAAAGGTATTGCTACGCAACGAGATGCAATCCGCGGCGTGGCTCATATTGGAAATCCGTGCTTGTTCAACACCCTCGAGGCTTCCTCGCGCAGCCCGCAGCCTGCAATACGCATGTGTGCGTAGACACGCACGCACGTAACGCATGTTGTGCTGTCGCACGTGAGTATTTTTGGAGTCGTTCCGGTGTGTGTAGAGCGTTCGCGCCTCGTACGTAGATATTGGGGAGGAAATCCGTGAATCCCTCCCGACACGCCAGACGCTTGTGCAACGTGGGGTGTCTGAAGCAGTTCTTCAGACCACCCCAAATGACTGCATCACTACCTTCATGTCACACCTCATTATGCCGTCGCTTCGTTAGCGCCGTCGTCGTCGTTGACGAACAAAGAACAAATCCGCGATGATCGGCATTCGCGAATGAAGCGCGTCGTCGCGCCGGGTAATTTTCTCGCTTCCATTATGCGACGTCTGCTTCCGTTTCACTGCGTGAAACACATGCAGTTTACATGGAGAAAAGGAAAAAAGCAGAACGGGGAAATAAAGAAAAATGTAGAAAGATAGAAGGATGAAGCTTATATTCTCGCGCGTAATATATATATTATAATATATATATTCAATCGTAATCGCTGTACTCTACTCCGCAGTCAAATTAACATTTTAAATTAACATTTTCGCGCATTAAATATACGCGGAGAGGGAGAGGTACGCGTACTGCGGAAATGGGCAACTCTGTAAAGGTGGGAGCATCGCAGACAGATAACCCGACAGTCCGCACTCGTAAACTAGAAACTTGCGCAATCACAAGTTGGCAGAAGTCCGCCCCGAGCCCGTGAGTCTGAAACTCATAAAACTACCGTAATTGTAAAACACGAAAGGGCATATAGGCGGGACTGAAATACCGTAGCTGACTGGCGTATATACACTTCGCGGTATACGAATTGTTTCGCTTGTTGAAATTATTGTATTTTTCTACAATTGTCCGCATGATAGATAGTGTTTGTCTGCGCGCGCGCGTGACTTTGCAACAAATTTAGAAAATACATAATGAAAACACAACGGAAACTCCGATAAATATCGCGTTTTTCTATAAAAAAAAGTCGCCATTTAGACTATGAATTGCTGATGTTTAAAGCGCAAGATCCTCAAAGCGTTACTTCCTTTTATCGGAATTCGATATTCGCTCTCGTTCTGGAAAAAGGCTACTTTGATGGGTCTCGCGGATCTTCTTTCTTTGGCAAAATCTGGCTGCAGGATAGGTTATAGACGCTCCGCCACCACCACCGCCCAAGTGACCTTCGAGGAAAATATCATATTTCTTACTCGTTGTTGCTGCTAATATCGACTCGCTCTGCGGAGAGAGAGAGAGAGAGAAAAGAAGAGAAAAGCGCGTTGGTAAAGATATCTATAAATATCGCGGAAAATAGAAACCATTAACTTTCATCCGCGGGAAACCGCGATGCTCAAAAAGGCAGCTCTGTATATAAGCTACATTATTTCAAGGAAGTTTCTCGCAGTCTCGCTGAAAACTTCTCGTTACATCTGAAACAGTTCTCTTAAATTATCGGTATACACAACATGAAGTTAAGATTATGCATGAATGGACGTTTCAATGGAATATCGATGAGTTGCTGAGTACCTGTCAGCGGGAGATTACACTGTGTGTTTCAATATGTATACGACGTAAAAATGTCAGAATAAATTGTCGGGAGATGAAGAGGAGGGTTAATGTACAATACAATTTCTCTTTTAATATGTAGCGGGAAAACGCACCGCGCCGTTAAAAGTGCTATTTCAGTATCTATTTTACATTGCTTCGAGCAATAAAGAAACTACATCCACCCGCGTTCAATAATAGCTCTCTCTTTGTGTGCGTAATTCATTAAAGCTCGGATCAGCTAGCTGGTCCGCGCACATAGTTAACAAAATTCATTACGCTTTTGAGAACACACGCACGACCGAGCGAGTACGACAATCACTATGATTTTATTGGCTCGCTCTCTATACGACGCTCTGAAGTCGATAATTGAAAATTCTACGTCGCGCTGTCATAGTTACCGATTGTTTCTAACTCGCATGTAACAACGTAATTTACGCTCAAGGGATATACGTTATATATGTATTCTCCGACAAAACTTCACGTACATACATATGTTTGTACATATGTGTGAAGTATTAATTAGTGTAAAAAAAAAAGCGCGAAACTGCGACTATACGCACACAATCCACGAGTTTTTTCGGGAGATAATGAAAAATTGACATTTCCCGCATTATCTAAATTCATATAAATTGTCGAGTGTATTATTTAGACAAGAGTGGCTTTGGCGCTCATCCCTTGACGTCGGCGCAAATGGAGTGAGTAAATGGGATTGTGGAATTAAGATTACCAGGGGAGGAGGGTAACAGAGATATCTTCCTGTTAAGGAAGATCGACCGTTAAGGAACATTTCGAGGATTCTCGTCTCGATAAGCCCGGGTACCGATCTTCGAGCTTCTTAGAGGCGTGGAATTATTTAGTGGTGCGTAAGCCGCTCCCGGTTTGCCTTCAGACCGAGGTTAATAGCTTCGATTCCCAGCAGTGCATTCGCCAAACCGTCTAAGTTAACGACATATCTCATTGGTTCCTGACTGTGAGCGCGCGATTACAGAAGAAATTGAATTACAAGTGTGTGTGCCGCGCATGTACATCTTTTTTTTTACCGATATGTTAGTTTCTTCCTCCTAGTTTTGTTGATAAAAAAGAAATTCTTATCGACGAAAAAGACTCCGGATGCAATAAAAATACGTATCGCGTTATCGGAAAGCTTTATGTTTTTGCAATACCGCGATCGCAGTGGTAGATTGTTCGATCAACGTGTACAGATACGTGTCTCTTTGGAATAACAACGCAACGTGCATTATGCCGTAAAGGTCATATCGTTGAAAATTCCAACGGATACGAGACTCTCTCACGACCTATCCTGCATTGAATTTGTTTTCCGAAATCGTCTGACAGTCAAAAGCGCAAAATTTTGTCGATATCGAAAGAGGAGGCTGCAGGAAGAGCGATATAAAAAGCAGAGAAATCGACAGAAAAGCGGGCAGCACGTTTATTTATTGATCGCATTTGCCTTCCGGCCAAGTGAATCCTGGAAGAATTAATCCCCGCTTTGCTCGGTCGAAGTACAACATATTCGCGACGCCACGAAATAAACCGGTGCTCATATTCCACCATCTGGTATATATTCCTGGTGAATCTGTTATTTCGAGATAAAATTGAACAATGCGAATCGGCAAAAACTCACTAAAGCTTTGGTGAATTGTAGTAACGTTCTATCGCACAACAACGGATGTTCTTCCATCGAGTATTAATATTAGAGAGAGAGAGAGAGAGAGAGACTCGATACACATATGTAATACGACGAGTCCAAAACCGTGTTGCACTTGGCCTGATTAAATCTTTTCGGGGTTAAAGCGCAAACGGACTTCTCTCACGAACACACGCGTGTCCTGGCGTTCTGTTGGCAGTTTCATTCCGAGGTGAACTCAGCAGAACTAGTAGTAGAGCAGCCACCACCGACCGCGGCAGATAGCGAGGACCGAAGGTGACAGAAAAGGACGGAAGTGGTTGGAAGAGGGCATTATATTATGTGCCACGGGGCTAAATTGAATTCTCGCCGCCGCTTTCCGGAAATAATATTATGTTTTATGTCCCCGACACCCGCGGAGCCCTATTGGAATCCCTTAATAGGAATTTTTCACATTTTCCGCCAGCTCCCGGCGAATAAGATCAGCAAGAGGTGGTAGCATCCATTGGCACAGATTCCGATCTGCCGGGGATGGAAAATGGCGGAGGCGAATCGGGGAACCACCGCGCGGCTTTTCTCCCGCCGGAGGTCGGAAGCGTGCGAGAGTTAGACTTCGTTGGTGTGCGACGATAGTGGTAGTAGTGGTGCGATGGTGTTCGCCCGAAGTTCTACCCCTGTTTGCTTTTACTATTCGCTTCCCCGCCACGGCGGTGGGCGTAAGGAAAATTCCGGTACCGTTGGCTGGTACCATCAACGCGACTACCACCAACCGATATCAACCACCGGCGGCATTCATCTTTCGGCTGATAGAAAGTTCAGGTTTCTATAGATCTCGTCAGAGTAGCGTAGTGCACGCGACTTCGATCATTTGTGAAAGAGAAACGATGTTGATGGCGAACGTGATATTTTTATATTGATAGTCGAAGCGCCAAGATGAATCGACAGGTTTTAATTATTAGCATTTCCTTTCCTCAGAGATACGTCTTTTCAATCGTAAATATATTTATGTAATAAATACATATCTTAAAAGTGTCAATAATAGATTACAGATGAGAGAGAAAAATATGAGAAAACTGCACGTCGCGACCAGACGCGCTGAAGTAATTTTACTGAAAAACACCGGATTAACTTATTCTTTGCGTTTTTTTCTCTTTTTCTCTACCAGTTTCTATTTTTCCCTTCTGTTTGAAAACGTGTAGAAAGTTTTGAATGCTGCGCGCACAACGGCCAATTAATTCGTGGTTTTCTCGGAAAAGCGATCATCCACAGTAACCAACGGGATTTATTTGTTTGAGGCGTACATATGCGTCTCGCATGCTATTTTCAGTTAAATCGCGTGCTTCCGGCGCACGAGATATCGCGGCTAAACGCGTCACGGCCCATCGCAAACAAATGCGCGCGCTTAATAAAGTCGGCAAACGATTTTTCCTGCATTCCGCGGTCGCTCGTATTGAGAGATGCGAGCTTTTTTTTTTTTAATTGCAACGTGAATTTTTCAAATCGGTCCGCAACTTTAAATATTCATAACTCGTCCCGGAGCGGCAATCCATTTCGCTAGAAACACAAACTGCCGGTTATTTCTCCTCGTTATTGCGTATACGCGCAATATATTCAGCGGCGCGATAGCGTAAGCGTTGATTTACAGATAATTTATTGACGCTTGCGCGTCGCAAGTCTCTTTATACAATATAGACATATATAAGTACATACATATAACTATATATAAATGTGTATGTATGTATGTATGCGTGTATACTTAGCATAAAATAAATTTGTCACGTGGCCTCTGTCTTCCCATGTGATCCCTGTAACAAAGATAAATAAGCAATTTTGCCTGCGTGTGCCCTCTTTTCGTTATTAGGATTAAATTGATATTGCTACCTTAAGACTCGCGGCGTCGCCGCGATTCTTAATTACGCGCCATAAATTCCCGGTTGTATAATGACGAAAGTCTGGAAGAAAAAAAAATCACCATTTTGTAAGGTGGGAAACATTTCTGAAAGGCGCGCGAGCTCTATCTAAGAACGCGTAGGAAACCTATCTGTAACCTCCGGGTCAAGACAGTTTTATCGTGGTCACGAGATATACGGTATGAGACTTGGGCGCGCAGGTCCCGGAATCGATTTACCGTGCGCTCGTGCTTTACACGCGAACAGTTTAGTCCTTGCGGTGGATACAATGGATTTCTCGAGTGCTGTTGGTTGTACGATTTTTAGAAATCACGATTCTCTCTCGCATCCGCCACTGTGTCGCTTATAAGCTCTTTTTATCTCGCTTGAGAATTCGTTTTTCGCGATTAACTCGTCGAAGTACATTAGTATAAACGCATGCGACCGAAATACAAATACGAATATATACACTTGCAATTTTTTTTTTCTTTTTGAATTTTAATGTGTTCTTCGAGAGGCATGCAGTCGGTGCGAAACATTTCGTGGTTTCACGTCATCCGCCAAATCCAATCGGTTTTTTAATATCCATCGATGCTTTTCATCGACAAATAACAGATCCAAGTGGAAAGAGCGAAGTTACGTTATTACAGCAACGTAATATAATGGCCGATTTGATACCGAATCTTCGCAAATCGCGTATTTTACGAGCTGAGTGTATTCCTCGTCTAATAAAGTATCGATATCTTTTCCGCGAGGAATACCGGAGTTTAAGACGCCGGGATTCGACTGGTTTTACCTCGTAAAAGTTCCATTCGCGCCGGGACCTCGTGATTGCGTGCTAAGGTCCCGTAAGGTGAACTCGTTGTCGTGGAACTTATCGAACTATCGACTCGCTTCCGAAGCATTCCGCCCTCGCTTTCATTGGCTCGGATAAAAAAAGCTCGAAGCTTATTTGTCGGTGAGTCGTTCCTTCCGGAGGCGCGCGCGGGGCATTTATCGCGCCGAGATATATGGAAATTGCGCGGAAAGATAACGGATTTCTCGTCTCTTCCTCCGTCGGCCCTTAACGAGCTCCGGCGTCTTCGGGAGATCGTAGATACCGCGACGTATCTGCGCGATTAATGAGGGATTCCTCGCGACGTATATAGGCCAGACGTATTTTCGTTTGATTCGGAGCTGCGCGCGCGCGCGCAATCTTGTTTCTCTTTCGCGAGTTCTTGAGTTTGAAAACGGCGAGTGCAATAACCTTCTCTGCTCAGAGTAATTCATCGCGTTTTAGTCCTCTCCTCCTATCTCTCTCTTTCGGTCTGTTTCTGTCTGTCTCTGTCTCTCTCTTTCTCTCGTCCTAGTTGGTTACGACCTGTTAGATCGAGTACGATTGAATGAAAACAGCCGCGCTCTCGTCGAGTTTATTTACGCATCATTCTATATAACTTTCAGCAGGCGTTTACACGATCAAATGAGAATATTGCTGCGTTCCGGACGCGCGTTGCCGCTTCAATTGCCTCAATGGCGAGAGATATTTTTATTGCGTCCCAGTGCTGTGTAGTTAAAGTAAAATGTTCATTAAACAGAATCAATATTGCCGTACGTGTACATATAAAATAGGTTTACGCGAAATTTTATTCGTCGCGAATTGCTATCCATGTACTTCGATACATGTGTATCGTGCGACACGATAGCACTTTGAGCATCAACTAGACCTGCAACAACAAATGCTTGACCATACATTTAGATTTTTTTAAATGCTTTTTACGATAAATTGCGTACTTCTTCTTGCAATTTACACCTCCGCTGTAAAATAACATTGCATTTGTCGCGAGGCTCTCTAAAAAACATCGCTGAAATTTTATCGATAATTTTTAGGATACGCAGTGTGTGATTTTGAAATTTTTATCACGTTTTCGACGTGCCGAGAGCAATAAATAAAAAATATACACTTCCTTTCTGCGGCGTTTATTACTGTTACGATTTTATGCATATATTCCGATTCTTATTAACAAAAAATAATGTATGCGCATCGCATTTGCATTCGTTATGTCACGAGCGACGAAGTTTTCATATTTAAGGGAAAGAAAAAAAAGAGAAAGAAAAAGAGAGCAAAAGAGAATAAAAAAACCTCTGTTTTTCTTCGAATAAAAAAATAAATATAATAACACGCGCGATGGATATTTTAAAGAAATACAACGGTCGTGAAAATAAATACGCGCGGTACGCAACGACAAATAATATTGGGATACGGCAGTGTTCTATATAATAACGATTCTTTCTCGATCGCAAAGAAACATTCCGATTCTTTCGAATTAATTTATCTCAATACTGTATTTCACGACGTATATTTCACGGTGCACCTTCGCACTAACTTTCGATTCATTACATTTCCGATTGCGACGACGTTCTACTTCCTTTTTCTATCGTTTACCGACACTTAAAGTTCGCAAGCTCTACCGGCAGCTTCGATTCGCGTAGTAGTAGTAACGACTTGGTAATTTCTGCGCGACATTATCGCTTACGTTCGCCGGATTCATAAAACTTTAGCGTGCACAACGAGCGCGCGTCAAATAACGGCGTGAAAATGAACTAAGCTCTCGCGATCGTGTTGCGAGCTTGAAAGTAATGAGAAGCTGCGATATTGTGTGAAACTGGGTCGACATCGGCTCGCGGTGCACTGCCTTCGTGAGACAAAATCAAACAGGAAGAGAAAATTCGGCTTGAAAATCGCCGCGGTTATTATTACACGGATTTGAGTTACACGTATAATTCAATATTATTATAGAATTAAACATGATATAATATCTTGAAAACTGAAACACTGGTCTAGTGCTTGTCTAAAATTATATATATAACTATTTTATATATATATATATATATATATATATTACTTCAAATATATATATTACTTCAAAATGATAAAAGAACAATAAGCTACTGCAAACGAATATTTGTAAAATGTTACTTATTTTAAAAAAATATTGAATATTGCGTTTATCTGAAACGTAGGTGTACATCATGCAGATTCATTAAACTCGCTACCATCGTTACTACTGTCACGACTTCTCTCTGATAGTCGCAGATATCGACAAGTGTCGCTTTGCGTTCTACAGAATGTCGCTGCTGATAGGTACGAAACTGGCACGTTGAATGGTAGGATACAGCTTGTATCGTGGAAACAACAAAGCCGAATATCGATTAAACGGCGTACCGCGGGCGTACTCTCTGCGTGCAGGTAATTAGTAGATGCACGGAGTTTTAATGGGCCTTTAATAACACGCAACATCAAATTATAAGGGTGGGTCGTAGACCCTCGCTAACCTACCTACCACGAGGGCAACCCAGACATTTCTCCACGCGAATTAGCTCTCCCCCACTCTTAACTCCACAACTTCATGTAACGGTCACAAGTATCAGAGTGCGCGAAGAAATTACAATTCCCGCACCGATCGAGCTTATAGCTCTATCTTTTTCTCTCAGATAAAGAAAAAAGTTAAAAAAAAATATTAATACGCTGGTGAGAATCGCAAATCGTATCGTACAGACGCGCACGATGAAATTAACGTCGAAACGACGATATATTTCCACGGATTCGAGCCCGACAGGCGCGCGAGCGAAAATTTAATAACGCACGTGCACGGGCTCTGATTACGATTGAATTAATTACGCGGGAATATTTGTTAATCGATTGTTTTCAAAGTCGCGCAACTGTACACGTCGCTCCGAGGCGGGGAACGACCAGTTGGGTCGCGAAAATCGGTGAATTCGCGCTGCGCGTATTAAGCGCGGTTTCGCGCGCGCTTCAATTTGCCCCGGCTTTGTTTGCATTCTCACTCCTTGATCATTTCATCGCATTATTTCACTCTACATTGCCGACCTAAATTCTCGTTACGCGCAAAGAAACTAAATTAATTATTCGGCGCGTCGATATACACTTCTCACAAAATCCGAGAGCTCCGCTCTGAAATCGCGTACCGACATGCTTGCATTACCGCTCGCGATTCGCTCGCGCATAAGTTCGACACTTTGCGAATCGATACTTTCCTCAGCCGCGGTCGGCCGCGAATTCTCCTGGCAATTGTAACGGGGTCAAAGCGATTCCGGAACCGCCTGGAAAATCGACTGCAACCGCGCGTGGATCCGGATTACAGCCGCTCGTTCTCAGATATTGGAAGTTTCACGGTGGTCGTTACACCGCGCGGAATTAATTGGTTTAATTAAGTCACCGAATTGCTCTCGCTCACGGATTCGCGTCAGATTAATGCTTGATCAGATATGGCGCACCTGTTTGCTGTCGGAGGATGCCAGTGCAGAGGGAGAGAGGATTCGCGTGATATTCAAGCCGTTGTGTCGGTATACCGAAGGATCGGCGGCTTCGTCGATTACAAGCTGACGATTTATTCGAGCGATCGCGCGAGGTTCTATTTGCGAGAGAAGTACGATGTCTGTTACCGGATCGATCCGCGTGTTATCCCGCGGATAATTAGTATTGATTTTTACAAAAGCGTCGCGTAAAAAGCATTAATTTTAGCAATTTTATTAACGCGCGCTAATTACCCCGACAAATGACACGGAAACTCTCTGCAACACGACCGGCTGCACCAGCTCGCGTATATATCGGACACGCGCGTCTGTAAAGTATCGCACGTCGCTCCTAGAAAGACGTAATTGTAAAGAATGGCCTCGTTTTTCATTAAACTGCCCATTAGCCTTTCTCGCTCAACGGGAACATTAAAGCCTTATAACCGAAAGGGTGAAAAGGCTCCTGAAAAACGTCCGTGGGGACTCCTTTCTCTCGCGCGGACGTGCTCGCAAGGACGCGACAATTATTCACGGCGCAAAAGATCGCAGCCGTATAACCGCGTAATTGTCAGTTTTATATTTTTACCGGCAAACTAATATCATATTGTGCAGTATATCGAATCGATATGCTGCATCGAGATATTGTTTATTTTCACTAGCCGATGATATTATAGTCTTCAGCTTCGACTGCAATGCGCTACAATGAACAACTGGAAGGTACACTTCGGGGACTCTTATCTTCGGCAACGAGTATTAATTCACGAGCGTCAAGGGACCATCTTATCTTACGTAAAGTTATTGTAGTATTTAAATAAGTACAAAATAGTTAAATAATTGCCGTGACATCGTTAAGGGTTAGGTCCAATGCAATGTTAATTACGAGTTTCAGAAGGCCGCCATCTAAGCGGAGAAGTGACCGAGATAAAAATTTTAATTAATGACAAAAAATCTCTGCAGTAGTATTCGCTCTCTTTCTCTCTCTCTCTCTCTCTCTCTCTCTCTCTCTCTCTCTCTCCATATAAATAAATTTCATCTTTCTATCAAAATATTTTTATTTTAATCGTGGATGGATTTCACGCAAATTCCGTTGGGCGGAAAAAAGAAAAATATCACGTTTTGGAAAACGAGCACTCGTCCAAGCCGACAGACATTTCCATTGGTGCGCCGTGCGGTGATGCTACACTCGCAGAAACTGTCAATTCCGGAGTTTGCACGTCTGCATCCTACAGTTTTGACGCGTGATTCCATCTCTTCGCGGACAAGAGTGGGCGAAGTGGAAAAGGCGGAATAAAACGAGAGACAGCGAGAAAGAAAGAAAGAGAAGGGAAAAACAGAGAAAAAGAACAGAGAGAACGGCCCAGGAGGCGGCAGCGGCGGGAGACTGAAAGAAGAAAAGACACGAGAAAGAAGCGTCTCGGGAAATAAGATTCTGACTTTACTTCTTGACGTATCCGTCTTTCCACGGCGGGATCTTCCGGGATGCGGGAGTAGCAGGTAGCGGGGAATGAAAAAGGAGCGACTGCTGGAAATATCTTACGGACGGCTGATGCGATACATTGTCTTTGCTTATCTCTTGCGGTATACATGCCTACACATGCAAACACATACACGTACGCACGCACACGTTCAGCGTGCGGCTCAAATCAACATATGCATTACGTGCCTGAAGAGTTCGCGAGTCGAGAGCGCGATACGCGCGTCGTATATCGCGGAGCGAGATGCGTTTCCACGATGCAATCCGGAATCGATCGATCATACGAATCAAATGCGAGGCAAGAGAATCGACACTAGCCGTAATTAATAACGTACGGCAACATCGGACAGTGACCGATTGCTCAATAAGAACACTTTCATCTTTCGATACACGTTCATTATATTTGTTTGACGCGGTATATTCGCAAAATAAATTATCCGGCGGTATTGTCGCACTCGATAACAAAGATTGATAAAAAAAAAAGGAACCGATTTATATATAAAGTGAAAGAGAAGAATTGGAACGTAAACGTTAAATCACGACGCTCTTTCTCTCTTTCTCTCTTTCTCTCTCTCTCTCTCTCCGAGATACTTTTTTTCACAAGCATGACGCAGACGGATGGCGCAAAGAAGCGCCTTTCGAAATCGCGGAGGTTATCGAATTTCGATCACGTTCCTCTGTCGTGTACTTTCTGTGAATTCGGGCGAGTGTCGCGTCCTCGAGTCGGCGGAACCTCGTTCGCGATACACCGTCCGCAAATTTAATTTTCTCACCTCTTCTCTGTGCAAGTCGTCGGAACAAGTTGCGCACGAGAAGGGGAAAAAAACAAAAACAAGACTCTACCAACTAATCAAACAGAAAATGCGAGATAGGCGGACGCGCGCGGTAGTTACAAACTCTCGTTTGCTGCGCGCGATTCTCCAATCAACGAGCGTTAATTAATCGAGCTATTCGCCAGGTGATCCGCAAAAGGCGGACACATCCTTTGTTATCCAGCCGTGCATGTGTATTCGCTCTCTACTGTTTCTTGCCACGAAAACGCGCGCGCGCGTTTTATGCACTCGCCTGAAGGTTAACCAGAGTTGATGTATTGAAAATAAACCTTTGTCCACTATCTGGACAGCTTATCATATTTATCATTCCGCTCTATTTGTACGACAACGGACACATCCCGACGACGCACGTGGAATACGCGGATCGCTCGCGCAACAAGGTCGCGATTCGCCTACTTTCTTTTTTTGTGAATTTTAGAAGGGTGAAACAATATTCTTTCTTGCACTTGATGTGAGCATACATAAGGTGTTTCGACTATATTAGAAACAATTGTAAGAAAAATGTTACGGCAAATAATCTCTCCAAAAAAAAACAGCGATTTTCGAAAAAAATAATATTTCTAAGTAATGTTAAAATAACGCAGTCTGGAGACTACCAGTAAGTCAGTTCCGAGATTAAATTTAAGTCGAGCCTCACGTGTGCGAGCGACATGATAAATGTATATAGCCGGAGGGGATGGAAGTGCGCGATTACGGGATGTTCCGTAAATAATAACGACGCTTTTTAATTAAATCAACGGAGGAACCATCTGCGGTAACGTAACTTTGAAAAACTCGATAGCCGAACTGACACGTGTGCGCAAATCTTAATGAATTTAAAGCACATTCAGATACATATAAAACGTTATACAATCGTGTGACATTATTTATGCGACATTTAGACGTAATCAGAGATTGAATTTTAAATCCGCTGTAATAAAAAAGAAAAAAGAGAGGTTAAAACAAGACGCGCCCAGATAACCAAGTTTGATGGAAAATCTTCATACACATTTCGAAAACGTTAAATAAGACGCGATTTCTAAGAATCGAAGGAAACGCGCGGGCACTCATTTATGCTTATTTCATGCGAAAATCGTAAAGCTGTCTGTTTACATAAATATTAAGAACATCTCATTATTTCACGTTTCGAGCTCCGCGGTAAGTCATATTTACGAGCAATATTACGTTCCCAGTTTTAGAGAAGAAATCCCGCTGCCGCGCACATCACCAGCGCGAATACTTCGAAGGGCCGCCCTTGTTTGTTTCGCTATCAATTCAGGGCTATAAATTTAACACACAATTTTATCTCGCGGCGCGCGGTGGCGTATTTCGATTTACTCGCGCATCTGCGCCGGAAGCTCCGGACATCTTTTCATAATTTTCTTACGCGGTATATTTCACGACATAATCCCGAGGTAATGTAATTCATTTACCCCGGAATGCACCCGCTTACTCGGCAAATGAATTGCAGCAACGCTCATTACGCTTCGCGGATGAACTAAATCAGAATGCCGAGAGGAGGGAAGAGGAAAGAGAGAAAAATCTCCGACGATGGGCTTTTCGAGATATGTACTTGACGGATCTCGTTTGATACTGCTCTTTCTCGAAATTTTTAATTTCTTGCGCGGCAGAGCGACGGTTGATCGCGCGCAAGTTACTGCACAACTTGATATCATCTGTGTGATTGCACGCGCGTAATAAAGCTGTACGCGCAAAAATGTCACAATGTATTACTACGTTAATTAAATGCAGAGCGAGCAGAAAGGTTACCGTGGATATAATTTAAGCGCAGATAAACGCGCTGTAATCGACAGCCATCTCGAAAGCGGTACACAAAGCTATTAGCAACGGCTGATGGCTTTCATCGTTGCTTTTAAGCCGGAAAAGGTTTTTGCATGTTTAAAATAAATAAATAAACGCGATAGGACGTAAACGGGGCAAAAGTGTGCGAGAATATTTTGTCACGTGTATGCGCGCGTATCACTGCGGGCGCGGATCGCGAAGCGTTTTCATTGGTTAAGCATGAATATTTTCACAGCTCGAGCGAGCGCTTCGTGCGTTCATTATTAATGTAATTTTAATAAAATAAAACAGACGTCTACTATCCAAAAAACGCTTGCCTGCTGAGATAACAATTTATTATTATTGATGCATTTCAACTGAGCGACAATAAATCTCACAATGCTCGCTATGCTATCTTTTATAAATATGCATCAATACATAATATATATGGTTGCAATATCAACACTTTCGCGATGTAAATTCGCGGGATTCAATATTTATTCGTGCGCGAGAATAACTTTACAAAAATTCATCAGGATAAAAAAACAATTTTTTCTAGACGCACGCTCTCTCTTTTTCTCTTTCGCGAAAATCCAGCCCGACAAATATTTTCAATAAGGAAAAGCAGCGCGAGTTTCGCGCACGAGTAAGTGCGCGTAATACAAGTCCAGAAATGGAATTTGAATAGAAACATTCAACCGGAACGAACTTTACCGCGAACTCGTTCCGGCCACTCGATAAAAGCTCAAAGTATATTTCGACGGCCCGTACTACGTAATCGTGGGAGCTTTGCAGCTTTTACAGCTTTTAAGCTGCACACACTGAGAGAGAAAAAAAAGAGAGAAGACGCGAAGAATTCTCTTCTCCTGTTTCTTTTTTGTATGTGGTTTTTTTTAATTTTTTTTTCTTTTTGCACACCACCGGATTATCCTATATAATAATTTCCAAGCCCTCGTAAGTTCCTAAAACGTTATCCCGCATATCTCTCGTCGCTCTGCCTCGGAATTAAGACGGAAAATATAACGAGATGAACCGCCGCGGCAACGGTTGTGTTCGTGCAGCACAACGGCCGAGGAACAACGACGTACAGATAATCTAAACGCGGAGCGATGGAGTGGTGGCAGCCCGGGCTACACCGGTTGTCAGGCCGTGATGGATGGACGCGAGGCACGTACCGGCGAGAGAGAATTCGTCTTCCTTCTTTTTCATTTCGTGAACTCCGCCTTATTTTCCGTCGCGCGTTTCCCGCCTCCGTCCTTCGCTCGATACCACGACCGATATTCCTTCCTGAGTTCCACGACGCGCTCCACAATCCCCAATGGAGAGGATCCGGATACAGTCTCCCGTGAAAGCTTCACTTTCGAGGTTGTATATATATGTATATTTTATTTATATAGATATATACATATACATTGAAAGTACCATTCTCCTCTCGTTGTTTGAACTACGAAATAACTCCCCGTGCATTCGGCGCATGCAGATCCAACGATCGTGCAATTCACGGTATACGTTCTCTTTGATTAGACGGTAACGCGAAATGTCTTACGCATCTTATTGGACATAAAAACCACGGGGATTATATCGTCGTACTAAGACGATCTTCTCAAACTTATCGCAGAGCGTTTCCGTTACTCTTCACGCACGCGGCACATCTTTACGCCCCAGTTCTTTTGCTTTTCGGGATCTTTAGAAATTCACGAATTCATCAAATAAAAATGAAAGTTGAAATTTATTTTACACACGGACGCTGTACGCTCGAAATTTTTTGAACATACGTTTTTCCTATTCTTCCTTGTGTGTGTTTAATTGTGATATTTAATTATAAAAATACATCACGTCCGTTATATTTTTTACTATATATTTTCAGAAATACAATTTGCTTTTTTAAGACACGCTGTTGTATATGCAACCCTCATAAAATCCAGATGTAACGCTAAAAATGCGCAACTCTGATTAACGCCAGGACGGACGGACGCGCGAATGTCTTCATTTTTAAAATTTGCGCGATTTCTCTGGACGGCGAGTAATGAAGTTTGCAGTAGTATATTCATGCCACGTACATGACGAGAAAGAAAGAAATTCTACCTTTCCGCGCGATTCTTCACTCGCTACTTACGTTTTATTTCACTCATCAGCTTTTCTGACCCTTCCCCTTCTCCTCATCGCTCTCTACCACGGTACGTGCACGTTCTAATTCTCACGTTCCCGGCGGTACAGACAGAAAAAAGAAAATACTTTGTACGAGATGTGTAATCCGCTTTTTTTTCGCACCAAAAATAAAGCACAAAAAAATTATGCGTTGATGAATTTGAGAAAATTAGCTTCGCGGAACAGTGGTTGTGAATTTGTATCGTGTATACTATACAAGAGTGAAGAGGCTTCAAGAAATTATACGGAGATCCTAACTCTTTTCCTTTTATTTTACGTTTCACTTCTATGTGTTTGCATCTCGCAGCGACGTTACAAACGCTACAAATTTATATCACGAATAATATATTTTTCTTCGCAGTTTTACATACGAATCTAAATATTTATTTCGTTCAATTATTTTGTAAAAAAAAAAAAAAAAAAAAAAAAAAAAAAAAAAAAATAGTAAAAAGTATATAGATATATCTTAGTTTTTTCTTTCACGAGATTTTTCTGTGCCAGGAAACGCGTTGGACATTTTTCTTCGTATTTATCTTGATCTTCCATTTCCTCGGCAAACATGGCATAAAGCGAGGCAGCTTTGAAATTATTCATAAAATATGCATGACAATAGAACAAGTATTTCATGCGGATTCTTCGTTGTAGCGTTACACTTCGCTCTCTATTCAGCTCATCGTTTTCCGGTATTCAGGATCGACAATCTGCCGAAGCTTTAATCTTGATGCCCGCGGCGATATCCGACGGCGGGTGAAAAGAGGCTACTAGAGAATGTCTAATGGCGCTTTTCTTGTGCGTTTATAGCCCGCAACTGTGTGTATGTGTCGCATACACGCGCGTACATACATATATTGTGCAACTCTCCCTAACACGATATAATAAACGAGTATTTTTTCGAGCGAAATAGCCAAATCGCTATACTATATTCATAGAAAAAAATATATTGTGCGCGTATATATTGTTTAATAAATATAAACTCACCAATTCGATGATATTCGATTTCCACTAAACTGCTGCCTCTTCCAATTGACTGCTCTATCGTCGAACGTCTATTTGCACTAACACGAATCCATCATGTTCCGGTTACTTACACTCGCGTCCGATAATTGTCAAACATTACGTCTTTTCACGGTATTTCGTCGCACTCGAGATCATCAGAATTCACGTTGAAACGACGTTTATACATACGTACACAAACACAAGAGAAAGATACGCAATACTGCACTTGCCGACGGCATTACGATCACTCGAAAGCATTCGGCGACAACTTGGCTCTTATACGAAACCAACTCGTTCGAAACTCCGACGAAAGTTGAGCCGATTACGGACACGGAAAAAGCTATCGATCGCGATCATGAGCGTCTAATTAACGGCATACGACGATCGCCTGACATTTCATTCGACATGACCGATAACCATTTCCGCTTTGTAGTTCGCTTTGAGGAACAAAATCACGAAAAACGAAGAGAGCGAACGCGGAGCGCGCAACCGCTCGCGAAGAGCGACGGGGACTGAACGTGAGTCCGCAAAAAACGGAGAGGCGTCAATTCCTAGAATAAAACACAATAAAGTTCGAGCTAAGCGTTGTAAACTATAATGTAAAGATGAATTCAGTTTGATTAAAAATGATATTTGTTTGAAAATAACGTATTATAAATCTTTTTTTTCACCGAATAATCAAATTGTACGTAATTCTTGACGTAGAAAGAAAGTTTCAGTCGTGTATAAAATGAAGAATAACAGATTTTTCCGACAAAGAAAAACAAAAACAATCCTTTGTTAGTGATAAAAACAAAACGAATTTTACATTGATTCATTTGATAACGTAATGTTTACTTGTTGTGTATCAAATATGCTCTGAGATATGCGCACATTTGCAATATTTTTACATAACACGATAGATTTTAGGTATTTTTCAGAATTTTTAACAAACATGTGATGAACTATTGTGTGGATTATGATCGTTCTCTGTCTATCA
Source organism: Pseudomyrmex concolor (assembly GCA_014839585.1). Classification (NCBI taxonomy): domain Eukaryota; kingdom Metazoa; phylum Arthropoda; class Insecta; order Hymenoptera; family Formicidae; genus Pseudomyrmex; species Pseudomyrmex concolor. The sequence continues at coordinate 407 of QVOB01003514.1, read as the reverse complement.
TGAAAAACAAATATTCACTCGATCAGTAAAAAATAGGAAAAAAATCTAACAGAGAGATAATAACATATATGTTCACAAATTTGATTGTACGCATTCTTGCTTTAAATGCAAAATTAAATTAGACTTTATTATAAAAATTTTGTTCTTTCGCATATATATTATTCTCTATTTCGTGCGAAAAGAATAAATTTATCAATTATCAATGAATTATAATTATTACGTAGTATTATTATTATAAAGGGTAATGTATTTGTAACATTAACATTAATAATGACGATAATTATATTTAATTTCAATGCGATTGTAATTTACATTTGTATTCCACAGAAGAGAATAATAATGTTAATCCTATTTAACACCGAATAATCCGTAAATTTGTGGTATACTTCATCGTTATTAACCGCGTT